>CAUYQV010074698.1:0-43786 GCA_963574575.1 Galagoides demidoff
AGCCCTGGCCACCAAACAACAATGATGGCTGCAACCAAAAAATAGCCAGGTGCCTGTGGGGTCAGCTACTTGGGAGGCTGAGGCAGGAGACTCGCTTGAGCCCAGGAGTTGGAGGTTGCTATGAGCTGTGATGCCACAGCACTCTACCCAGGGGGACAGCTTGAGGCTCTGTCTCAAAAAATAAATAAATAAATAAATAAATAAATAAATAAATAAATAAATAAATGCATTAGATTTAAAGGTAATCAACTTTCATATGACACTTGCCCAGACTGGAGTTGGATTTTACATGAAACTCTGGGCATACCACTGCTGAGTGGTTTGGGAGTCAAATGGCCATTTAAAGCCTCATTTGATCATTTCTTCACCAGATTCTGCTAATTCTGGAGTATTCTTAGCCCAAAACTACCAATTGAGAATTATCTTTCTTAGCAAATAAGATGTGTTCCTGAGAAGTATGTAGTTTGTAAAACAAAATTTGTCAACTAAATCACTGCTGGCGGCTGGCAAATTTGTACATCAGCAATGGAACCTTTTCTTCAAATGAAGACAAAAAGCAAAGCAGGTAACCCCTTTGGGGTTCTGACTGAAGGGGAGAAGGAGGGCAGGGAAACTTGTAGCCCACCTCCTTTTGCCCCATGAGCCCCTGAAGTGGCTCTTTGAAGCCAAAACAGGAAGAAGAAATCCAAAGTACTATAGTAACCATGTAGCACTTTTAAAATCCAAAAGACTATGGATTTTTAAATCCAATTTCAAAAGCTACAAATATATTTTTTACAACGTAGTATAATTCTTATTTCATTTTCTACACCACCCACCATTCATTCATTCGTTATTCATTCAGCAACATCAGCTAAGTGTAGTCAGTTCTGCTGTAATGCTTGCTCTGAAAACAGGAAATTTGTCCCACCACAAGTGATGTATCAGGGAACAATTCAAGCATAGTACAGATTTTGTGTTTCCTTCTGCTCCATTTCTTCTATAAGAAACATTAGATGAATGCAGAAAACTGCACCTAGCTGAACTGAGCCCTACAGAAATACACAAAACACACACACATTCACACTTCAAACATCTCTCAGCTACTTCAGTTCACCACATACGAGTCGCACCTGTCCAGATAATTCACCTTCTGTCACTTCATAATAACTCACATGCTGCAACTCTCCCGGCATCCCCTTCCAAAAGTAATCTTCAGGTCTTTTCCAAGATGAAGTGCCATATTTATTGTACTTGTGTATCTCTTAACCATTTCACGTATGTAAAACTGTGCTATCATTTTTCTTAGGTTTCTACCTTTTTTAATGTGTCACTAACAAAGTTTTTGAGTACTTTGCCGCTAAGCTTTTTTTTTTTCAGTAAGCTCTGTGGCTTTTATTGTGCAATTTTATATAATGTGGTGATTTTTAGGAAGACATAAGTGCTATTATCACAACTGATTACACCATGTTTATGGGCTTTTGAACTGTGAGGTTTTTCCTCATCTTCTTTGATATGAGAAATGGTATTTATTGAATAACTATTTGAACACACCAGGCCCTTTCCATATGGTATTTCACTGAGTCATCACACCAGCTATCTGAAGCAAGGATTTTAATCTCTATTTTTTTCCTAGAAAGCAACTGAGGCTTACAGAGATTAAGTAATGGGACCTACTCATAATTCAAAGAGCTGAGGAAAAGATCATTAGTTAGCACCTTAGGTTACATCCTGTAAACAGAAGACTCACTGAGGATGGAGGTATGCACAGAAGACGGAAGCAGATGCCAACAGCAAGGAGAAATGTTGGATTTTTGTTTTGTTTTGTATCTTATATCCCAAGAAACTGCTCTTCTAAAAGCTGCTTCCAAAATTGTAAATAAGTAGGGGGAAATCTCCAAGAAGAGGAACAAGGGCCAGCTTGTTTAGAGGATATGGAAATCTGGTATTTCCAGGGAAATATTGAGGAGCAGAAAAATTGAAAGCATTAAAATGATCCTCTTTTCAGATGTCAAATGCACAACAGAGAAACAAACAGCTTGTAATGTTTTCAAAGCTACGATGCACAAAGTGGGTGTTTGTCATTGCACTGTATCCAAAAGCACATAGGATTATAAATTTCCAGAATCCTTTACAGGATCCTCCCAGAATGTCTCCACTCAGATCTTCCCCCCCCCTTTCAAGTCCTGGCACATTTTCCCTGACAAAAGCTATAGCTGACTTTAGATGGTATCTACTGCAGTTTGTAGCTCCTATCTCCACTAACTCATACCACCAAAATGTGTGTGTATTGTTCTGGGCCAGCCCCTGGTCTTTCTAGATAGGTATACACACCTAGTTACTCTCACACGTGTGCGGACACACACATACTCCTGCCTACACCACAGGAAACACGCTCCCTTTCATTCATTTGTCTAAGCCAGGATTAGATGTATTAAAACCAGAGTCCTTAGAAGGGCCTGTTCTTGCAGACGAGAATCTCCAGGAATTGAGGACACTCTCTGAAGAGTACATGGCAACATTCTGAGAAGGAATTGGCTCTGATAACCAGGTAGGCCAAGAGAGCACAGCACCTGCCCACAAGAATTCAAATGAGAACCTTCCTGGTGTTTGCACCTTGGTGCAGCCCCATACTAGAGAGAGATGAAAGCAAGAGTACAGAAGAAGGAGAAAAAAAGACAGAAGTCATCTTAGCCATTTCCCCTACTCTGGTCTGTCTGACCCAAAGCCTATGCCTGTAGCCACTCTGCTACCCAGTCCTGATCCCTGGGACATCTCAGAATAAGTTTGCTGCTGCTGACAACTGGCTATTATGTGGAAAGACAGTATCATGTCTCCATATTTCTGATTGAAGTACTCCACCAAAGAATCCCACTTGTTTCAGGTCTTTCTTGGAAGAAATTTCCCCCACTTTTTGCCATTCAGTTCACCTGCTTCTGGATGTGTTTAGTTAACTGATGTCTATGTGAACATTCATCCAAGACTCTAAGGGCTGACAGTGGTCTAAGTAGAGGCAAGTATGGCAGAGCCATCATTTCTATTGCTCTGGGCACTTGGAGTTCTCATGAATTCAAAGGTCTTGCATTCCAGACTATTCGACACTCTGAAATAGTCAAACAAGCTACAGGTCTTGGATCCACAGGTGCCCTTTGACCTTTGTCTTCTTCCCCAGTGGGGCTCTTAGCAGTGGTATATATAACTCATATCCCACAAGTCAGGTTGCTTCATGTGACCGGAAAGCCACTACTTATGTCAACAGAAGTAAACTTCATGTACTTTATTTTATTTTGAGACATAGCTCACTTTGTCATCCTTGGTAGAGTGCCATGGCACCATAGCTCACAGCAGACTCAACCTCTTGAGCTCAAGTGATCCTTTTGCCTCAGCCTCCTGAGTAGCTGGAACTACAGGTGCCCACCACAACACCCGGCTATTTTTAGAGATGGAGGTCTCACTCTAGCTCAGGCTGTGGTCTTAAACTCCTGAGCTCAAGCGATCCACTTGCCTTGGCCTCCCAGAGTGCTAGGATTACAGGCATGAACCACTGTGCCTGGGTCCTATGTAATTTATTTTTTAACAATGGCTTTTAGCCTTGCAGAGATCAAGAATTACTTGAGCAGAATGGCATGTATCCTGATTCTGAGTAAAATACCGTGTTTTTCCACCTATTAAATCATGGATTATATAATTTCATATTAACAAAGGCTACCATATTTTGAGCCCTTATTATGGTCCAGTCATCGTACGAATGCATTGTGGACATCATCTTCCTTAACCCTCATTTTACAACCCTGTGAGGTAGGTGCTATAAATAGGCACATTTTAGATATAAGAAAATTAAGGCTCAGAGAGATTAGGTGACCTGTCCAAAGTCACCTGGAATGTAAGAGGAAAGACCAGCATCCAAGCTTAGGTCATAAGCACAGTGCTCTTCCCTAGAGTAAAGCTCTTTTCCTCTAGTCCATACAGACCCTGGAACACGGAGCCAATATTGCAGCATTGTCTCAGTCTGCCTTGCTTTAGAGATTTTGCTAAAACTATGTGTTATCATCTTTACTAAATTCATTTGTATATTTCTTTGTCAGCCTTTGTCATACATAGCAGGCTCTTCAGCTTAGAACTTAAACATCTTAAGAATGAGGCCCATTTATTCTATTTCTTTTGACCCTAGGTGCCCGTTAAAAGTTTTTCCTGTAGCCTGCCCTAAATAAATATTGCATGAGTGACACACGTGTCAAAGAATGAACAACAAATAAGTAGGTAAGTTCACATATTTAGAGAATTTCCTAAACATTTTCTTCTTCACCACATAAGGCATGAAAAAGTATAATACATCAGAGATGCTTTTCCAAATAAAGCAAAATTCAACACACATTTATTTTGTGCCTTCCAGAGGCAAGAAGCTATGCCAAAGAGAAACTGTGATATAAACATGAATGCAACTGGCTTGTGCCCTCTAGTTACCATCTAGAAAGCAGGGCAGGTACTGCTCCCTGAGCTCAAGAGTCAGGTCCCTGTCATTTTTGTCCACCATCCTATACCCAATGCCTGGCCCCATAGATGTTGCACAATAAATACATGTGTTGACTGAATTATTTTTTTCTAAAATAATAGTAAGTTCCTACTGTGTGTCAAGTACTGTGAAAGGTATTTCCACATTATGTTGTTTAAATTGAACCTCAGAAAAATATTACAAGGCATGTTTTGATATTTCTATTTATACATATGGAAACTTAGGCTTGAAGAAAAGATTCTAAAGCAAGGCAGACTACGTCCAATGCTGCAATATTGGCACTGTGTTCTGGGGACCGCACAGACATAGGACAAGGAAAGCTCAGGACACACTTTGATAACTTCCTATTCCCAATTGTCTCATTTTTGATCCAGAAACATCATCTGACATTTTGGGAAGTAATGAGCTTATGCTAAATGCCCCACAGGATTTACCAATGGCTCTGGGTGTAGCCCCTGGGCTGTGAAGTGTCCCTTCACCTGCTTCATCTGGTATTACGGGCAGCAAGGAGAAAGTAAAAAATGCCTGTGGGTTTTCACTTAACAAGGAGTTTAACCCACACTCCTTAGAGGCAGATGTTTGTTCCTCTTCACTTTGGAGATTTGGAAACACTGATTTCAAGTGACTGTCTCAGGTTTGCATAATGAAGTTGAGCAGAGTTATAGGGGTAAAAGGTTTTCTAGGAGGCTTTATTCCCTTTGTAGCAGCAAACAACAACTGTATCTACCTTGGGACTATGGCACACCGGAGGCAGTGTGAGGTTCAGAGTGGTGCTTCACAAACACACACTGATGTGGCAGGAATAGCTGATTAAGACGATTTCAAAAGCCACACAATTCTCAAAGTTTACAGAGCACATTGACAAGGACCTCTCAGATCAGTGGTTCTCAACCTGTGGGGAATGACCCCTTTTTAACAATGAAAATACATTGTGGCATTAGGAAAGTTGAGAACCACTGTCTTAGATTATCCATGAGTCCATTTATCCATTTTGCATATAATTATCAAGTGCCTTCAATGTAAAGTTCAAACAGAAGAGACAGATAAAAGCTATTCAACAGGATGTCAATATATCACAGCAATATGGACCAGTATCTGAAGACCTAAAAATATCTTATTCCTTTTTTATCATGTATTTTGCCCACCCTTAAATCATAAGTTCTAACAACCTATCTTGCTCACTACCTTGTCCACAAGAGCCTAGAACAGTGTTGGGCACATAGTTGGTAGGGATGATTGTGATAAAGAAAAGTAAAGTAGGAGAAAGGAACAGAGTGATGGATCCTCCACCAGAAAGGTCCCTGGGAAGAAACAGCCTGTGAGCAGAGACTGAGCACAGTGAAGGAGCAAGGACTTCCAAGATCCAGAGAGAAGGGAGGTAGGATTATGCTCGGCCTATTTGAGGAATGGCAAGGCGGCCCTGGTGGCTGATGTGGAGTAATGGAAGGGAAAACAGCAAAAGATAGAGGCCAGCTTGGAAGAATGTTGGGTTTGGAGTTAGAACAACCAAATTTCAAATTCTAGCCTCATCACTTACTAGCTACGTAACATTGGGATATTTCCCGAATCTTCCTAAATCCCAACCTACCAGATTTGTCCAAAGATTAACTGAAATAATTAATACAGGTGTGCTTGGCTTTCTGGGCCATAGAAAACTGAGGAAGGCAGGGCCCCATCCACCAGACGAGTGATGGGGTCAGATGCATAATGGTGATGACTGGCCTGTATTGTGTGTCCGCCCAACCTGGTCACTGTCCTTCACATCCCTTATCACTGCTCTGTGGAGGACGCCAAGAGACAAATGACCTCTAAACAAGATGATTTACAGCTGAGGGGTGGACTCTCAGGTGCTCTTTATGGAGAAGGAGCCCCTGCCCTCAACACACAGTCATTGTTAATTATTCCCCTCACCTGTATCATTCCGTTTCAATTAAATGCTGGTGCAGCAGTTGCTTGGGGCTACCCAGAAAGCAAGGGCTAGCCCGCCTTCCACAAGCTTGTACTTCTAATCCGCCTCTCGCCTAGTTCCTTCCTGTGCTAACCGAGACCAGGGCCATAGGAGCCCCATGGGTCGCGACACTGCTCCTCACGCAACCAAAGCAGAGACACTTTATTCACTCCAATTTGCAAGGAGGAAGTTGAGACCCAGAGGAGCTAGATGAAACCACCCAAAGAGTGGGTGGTGGAGATGGGTCAAATCTTTGACTTCAAAGCTGGTGTGTTCTCATTGAGGTACCTGCCTCCTAAGCAAGCCAAGGCTGCATTTGGTACTAGAATAAGGTGCTGTGGGGGCACAGAGAAGAAAGCTTTCAGTGCCCCACTGCTTCACAGAGGGGGTGGCATTTCCAGTGGTTCTTAAAGGATATGGCTCTTACTTAGACTCAGCAGGGAGGAGGGCAGTTTGGACAAGAGAGATGCCATCACAGATAAAGTTGCAAAGTTGTGAAAGGCCTGATAGGTTCTAGGAAAGGTGAAGAGTTCACCGACAGTGTCCCCCGCGTTAGTGGGAGACAGGTAGGGGAGGCAGTGGGAGCACATTGTGAAGATCTCACCCACCAGGCCAGGAAGCCTGCAGGCAGCCGAGAAGCAGCCATGATTGTGGGGGAGTTTGTTTCTGAGGAACTGGATGAGAACAGGGAGGTCTTGACTTATGCAACACCTGAAGGAAATGCTGCCTGACTTAGAAAGTGTCACCAGGTTTTAATAGAAGGTGTTATTCATATTCCGTATCAACAGTCTTTCAAGGCATTGTGCTGGGGCCTATTTTAGGGACTTGCAGCTTTAGAAACACTACATAAGAGTGACACACCACACTCCAGCCGCCAAGAGAGGGCTGGCCACAAGTCCCTCTTGGGGTACCAGATGGATTCCAATTCCCCCTCCCGGCCCTGGTCATTACCTGTGGAACCGTGTAGCCGAGGCCTGCTCCTGTCAGCCCTGGCACCAGGGTGTGCTTTCCTCTTGATCATTCTCTCAGCCCCTTTTCCTCTCTCCCCTGGCCTCCCTGACAGTGGTCACACACAGGAGTGTGTGGAAAGTGTGGGCCCAGGAAACTGGCAGCTGTGGTCTCTCTGGGGGGATGCAGGTCAGTGGGTTGCCATGGCAACACCATAGGCCCTGCCCCAGGGGCCGCTGGGTTCCAGGAAGGGGCCATGTGCTGCCTCTGAAGGGGCAGGCCCACCCTGCCTCTGCTTTGCTTTCTTCCCTCACTGGCCAGTTACTGATTTAGCACCTACTGTTTGCCAGACCCTGAGAAGCTAGTGATGAACCTAGCAGACAAGGTCCCTGCTCTCAGGGAGCTTATGTTCTGCAGTGGAGACAGACAAAGACAAATTAGGAGATGACTTCAGAGAGCAATGAGTGGTGTGAAGGAAATAAAGTCACAGAATGTGATAAAGATGGACAGGGGTCCTGTGTTAGACACTAGAGGCCTCTCTGAAGAGGTGATGTTGGAGTGCAAAGGCATGAAGCAGGAGTGGGCTTGGGTGTGTGAGGAGAAGCCAGAGATCAGTGTGGTAAAGAGGTTAGGAGCCCAGCAGGAAATGAGTCAGAAAGGTGGAAGGGTCTGGAGTGTGTAGGGACTTGCTGGCCATACAAACTAAGAACATCACATTTATTCCAAGTGCACTGTGAAGCTACTGGAAGGTTTTAAATGGGCAACATGAACTGAATTGACTTGGAAAGAGTAGCCTGCTAGGGGACTTATATTCACTCAGCCCACTCTTCATTTGTTAGCTATTTATAGGGTACCATGAGTCTGCACAGTAGGGGTGCAGCCTCAACAAGACAGACACAGTCTCCATCTTCATGGAAAGTTAGTGTGGGAGTCAGCTATGAATAATCATACAGATACTATTATAATTACCAAAAGCATTATAGCAGAGGATTAAAAAAGGGAGGTTGGATCTAATCTGGGAGAGTTAGAAAGCTTCCAGTGAAAGAAACATTAAACTGATGGGGAGAATGAGAAGGCATGAACCAGGTAAAGATGAAGAGTGTCCTTTGAAGAAGGAATTAGCAGGTACAAAGTTCCTGAAGCAGGCAGAAGAAAGATACATTCAAGAAACTGACAAGCAAAAGCCAGCCACAGTGGCACACACCTGTAGTCCCAGCCACTCAGGAGGCTGAAGTGGAAGCATCACTTGTGCCCAGGAGTTTGAGGCCATATGGAGCAACATAGAGACCCTGCCCTACATTTTTTTTATTAAAAAAAGGAATTGACAAGCAGTCTGAGCATGACTACACACATTCATTCAGGGGTCAATTTAATGCATGTTTACTGAGAGTATCCTGTTTGACTAGCCCTCTTAAGATGCTATTAGGCATGCACACACACAAGCCTTGCATCTGTGCTGAGTGATGGGTTTCACTCAGTGGGTTGTTGAGAACCTCTAAACGTTTTTGAGTAGAGTAGAGCATAAATAAAACAGTTCTGTGGGCAGCTCCACTGGGCACTGCTAAGCATATCTTTGCAGGGAGAGAATGAAAGCAGGCCATGGAGTGGCAGACTGTATCCTATCATACTTATCATCCTAACCTGGACATGTCTGAGATTGAAAAGTAACATTATGATTGGGGGTGGCGGCTCATGCCTGTAATCCTAGTACTCTGGGAGGCTGAGGCAGGTGGATTGTCTGAGCTCAGGAGCTCAAGACCAGCCTGAGTAAGAGCAAGACCCTGTCTCTACTAAAAAGAGAAGAAAAAAAAAAAAACAGCTGGGTATTATGGTGAACTCCTGTAATCCCAGCTACTTAGGAGGCTGAGGCATGCAGATTCCTTGAACCCAGGTTGCTGTGAGCTATGATGCCACAGAACTCTACCCATGTCAATAGAGTGAGACACTGTCTCAAAAAAAAAAAAAAAAGAAAGAAAGAAAGAAAAGAGAAAGGAAGGAAGGAAGGAGCGAGAAAAAAAGCATTAACAGTTTTGCCGATCACAGGGTAAACCAGGATTGTCCAAGGCAAACCAGGAATTAATGGTTCCCCCCCCACTCCTATAGTCTAAGTCTTTGAGGCCTGAACTAGATGGATGCAGTGAGGAAAAAAAAAAAAAAGGTCTGGATGAGAAAAAAAAAAAACCTCTTTCTGGTTAACTGTGTTTACTCCCCACCCAATCTGTGTTATCAGCATCTCCAGGTCTCTTCCTCATCAACTAGAGTCTCAAATTACAGCATGGTAAGGATGAACCTGCGGTGCCACTAATAAATAACATCCTTTCAGAACTGGGTGCCCCAATGCAAGCACCATCATATTCATCAGCATTCCCATCATAGCAATGACTTGCCCAAGATTACACAGCCCATAAGCCGCTGAGCCAGGATTTGAATCTGATTGATCCTAACCATTAACATACACTACAATACTCATACATATATACGCATTGAAGTCTCACTGTGAGCACTGAGCTATGTCTGATATAATAGCAAATGTAATAGGTGCCCAACAATGCTGCTGCCCTATCTCACATTAAGAAACTGCAACTTACAAAATTCTTAAGCGGGCAAAGAGATTAACTGAGGGGTCATTATTTATAATAGACAAAGAAAAAAATGAGAAATCTTCTGAGGATGCATCAGTGCCATTAGTTCACAGATCATGAACTCACCAATAGTCTCCAGAGATCAAAACAAATTAAACCTAAGGTGTTCAGTGCCACCTCCTGTTGAAGATAAATTCAATGTAAAGCCAGATCTTTGCTCTGAAAATATTCCCGGGAACATTAGTGTTAATGTACATTATTGCATAACCCTTCAACTTTTGGGGAAGCATACCTACTACTACCTAATGTCAGCAGGCTTTTTCTTTGTTTCTATTTCTATTATTACAATATTATTAAAACATAAAAAATCTGAGAATAATTATTGGAGCCAAGACCACTCATTCTGCATAGCACCAGCATCCAATATTATTCGTTACCTCATTGCTGCTTCTAAGTTATTTTATTTTTAAACCTCTCTACTCAGTTAGGGGTTGTGAATTTTCCTGAAATCTCAGGAGCCAGGCACTCCTGGCTATAGAACCGGAACAGAGTCCAACTCAGCCTGAACTTTTGAGATACATCACCAAAACATCCTTTTCTTAGGCAAATGCTTTTTTATTTCCTATCTTAATCCATTGTAGAAATTACACTTAAAAGTGTAGATCAGGGTATGTACCTGTAATCCCAGCTACTCAGGAGGCTGAGACAGGAGGATTGATCACATGAACCCAGAAGTTCAAGGCTGCAGTGTGCTATGATTGTACCTGTTAATAGCCACTGAACTCCAACCTGGGCAATAAAGAAAGACCCCATCTCAAAAATAGATAAAAATAAATAAAATATCAAAATGTTGAAAAGAGAAACACATTTGCCCACAACCTTACTCTTCTAACTCGGGAATTTTTTCCTTTTTCTGTGTTGCTCTGTAGTCTCATGTCCTGATGTGCACGTAAGTGAACTCTAACCCCAGCAGACACACAATTTCTATTCCTTTTCCTCTGAACTTTCTATTATTATGGGGATTTTCCTTATGTTGCTATGGTCTTCACATTCATCATTGTTCAAAAGATGCCAAAGTTCTATTGGGCTAGTGTTCCTATTGTCAGTAAGATTTTAACGAACAATTTGCAGCACATCTGTTTTTTTTTTTTCTTTCTTTTGAACTATTTCCTAAGAGTCATCTAGGAAAAAGAAAAGTAAGCAAGTAAGCAGGTGGGATTAGTGACAAGTGAATCATTTAATGCCAGCCTTATTACTTACTAGTTCAATGACTTCTCTAAACCTCAGCATCCCTAATGTGTAATGTGGATAATAATCAGCCTATTTCATCTCAATGGTATGAGATTTAAGTGAACAAATGCTTGGAAAGCACTCAGCATAGTGCCCAGTACTGAGCAAGTTTTAGGTACTTGGAACCACTATAACTCCCAGGTACTGGTTTATCATAGCAGCCCGTTTTTTCTCTTTCCTTTCCTTTCTTTCTTTCTTTCTTTCTTTCTGTTTTTATTTTTTCTTTCTTTCCTCTTTCCCTCTTTCTTTCTTTTCTCTTTCTTCTCTCTTTTATTCTTTCTTTCTTCTTTCCTTTTTCCTTTTTTCTTCTCTCCCCTTCCCGCCCTCCCTTCCTTAAATGACAATGTAGTCGTATAATAGTTAAGACTATGGATTGTGAAGTCAAAATCCTAGGTTCAAGGCTGACTTCTCACTGTATGACCTTGAGCAAGTGACTCGACCTGCTTTAGCCTCAGTTTCTTCATCTGCAAAGTGGTGACAGTATCAATAACTCCTCATGGAGTTTTGTGAGAATTAAGTGAATAAAGTACATAAAGTGCTTACATGATAATCATGATACAAGTCCACTTAGCTAATACAATTTTGATACTGTCCTCACCCTGAAGGCATCCACTTTGGTCCCTGCCTATTATCAGTTTTTCCACCTGATTCTTGGATCTCTCAGTGCAGAGAAAAGAACATGACCTCAGAAGCCAGAAAGACACTAATTCTAATCCTCCCCTTACAACTGGCTAAGTAAGCTCTGCCACCCCAGGCAAATTACTTAACCTCATGGGCCTCAATTTCCTTCCTATTAAAAAAAAAAAAAACTACCCCATGAGGATTATTATGAGGATTAGAAGAAATAATATAAGCTCCTTAGGAGCCAATTGTACCTTATCCTACCACTGTTGCCTATACTTAGGACAGTGCTTGGCCCAGAGTAGCTGATCAATAAGGACTGGAGGAAAGAATAGAAAGGAGGGAGACAAAGAAATGAATGAAGCACCAAGACCAGGCCTGGCACACAGTAGGAGCTTAAAAGAGTGTTAACTCATCTGTAGTTAATTTGTCATTTACTTGTTTGCATGGGGCCTTGCGCCCGGCTTCCATGAAAGCAAGCACAGAGATGCAGCACCCTTTGTGATTTTAAAGGTGGACTGATTCAGGTATTTGGTAAGTAGTTATTAGGCACTGACTGTGTGTGATACACTATAGCAGATGCTATGAACTGCGCTAAGCACAGATAACAATGACAGGTGGAAATCTTGAGAAACAAAGGAAGAGGCTTCAAGTAAACATACAAATGAGGATGACTACATGCCCTTAACTGGGGTGGAGGTGGCCTGGTTTAAACAAAGCCATGTCAGCTTTGGTGACATCAAACCTCAGTTTGGACAGTCACTCAATGAACCAGTGTATGTGATTGAATCCCACTGAACCTCAGTTTCAGTGAAAAATGGAATGAATGTTCACATCAGTTCACAGTTTTATGCATTAACCTCATAAAGTAACTGAGGCTACAGGTGTACATCACCATGTCTGGCCAAAAGACTCAATAAAATGAGAGAACAAATTCTGTAAAATTTTGTTTTTTCACCTGTGTGGTCCTAGTGTGTGTTTTGGGGATGGGGGTAGGTCTTAGAAGCCATGAGGGGACCACCTGGAGAAGCAAGTGATGCGCAAAGCACCTTCAGTTTATCAAGGGCTGTGCTGATCCCTTTGCAGGATTACTTCACTTAATCCTCACAATTCCCTGTGAGGTGGGGACTCCGATAGCCCTCTGTTGGTGACAAGCAAACTGAGGCTCCAAGAGGGTATGTAGGTTGCTAAATTCCTAATCCAGCCTACAGCAAAACCAATTCTCACCACACCTGCTGGATTCCAGAGCCCACACCATTAATGATTTTATTAGTGATTATAAACTATAACACGCTATACAAATGGAAAGTGCTGTTATTTATTTATTTATTTATTTATTTATTTTGTACAGACAAGAAAACCCTTTCACTCTCTCTAGGCTGGTCTCAAACTCCTAGTGTCACCTGAACTCGCTTCGGCCTCCCTAAATTCTAGGATTACAGGCATGAGCCACCACTCCCACATTGTTGTTTTAACAGCAATGTTTTTATGTTGAACCTATTCTAAGTGAAATCATGTCTGTAAGTAAGTAGATATGCAGCCCTTTGATGATGTGTATAAGATGCAAATTTCCAAGATAACTGGCGAGCAGGGAGATACCAACCCAGAGGTGGTGCCAGGTTGAACTCAGGAGCTCTGAGAATGATTTGAGATGGAAGGCACAGGTTGCATGAAGGCATCCCAGCAGGAAGGAGCACCAGTGGGCGTCCTCCTCAGTCAGCAGCCTGCTGCCAAAGTCACATCTCTGCGCTTGTGGCAACCAGTCACCACCCACTGACACCCATGACAGTGTGCTTCAAAGTACTGCAATGGGAGCTGCTGTCTCCCACCAGGATTGGGAATGACGTGATGACCTCTTAAACTCTAGTAGAGGAGGTGAGCTAGAATGTACATCACTGAGGTCTTCCTAGCTTTGTGTTTTAGGGGGCAAGGAGCCTTCCTGGTTTTGGAATCAGAATAATCTGTGTTCAAACCCTGGTGTGACACTAGTAGTTTGAATGGACACGTTAACTAAGGTCACTGGATCTCAGTTTCTTCATCTGTGAAATGGGGATACTAATGCCATAGTTTCCATAGGAGAATCAAATAAGGTAACATGTACAGCTATTTAGCACAGTGCTTGGAAAAAATTACAAGTTTTATTAATCTGCTACCCAATTTCAAAAAGGGACTCACTTGTATAAAAAAGAAGCAAATGATTTTGAAAATAACTCATTAAGTAAGCCTGCCATTAACTACCAGAATGATTTCAATGTAGTTTCCTTCTTGCCTCCTACCTTCCCTCTTTCTCCTTTCCTTTCTTCCTTTTCAAAATGGTCTATTTATCTTTAGGTATGAACATTAAATCATATAGCTTTGGTGTTTTCATTTCTTTCACTTTTTTTCTTTCTTTTTTTTTTTTGAGACGGGGTCCTACTTGTTGTCCAAGCTGGAGTGCAGTGGTCTGATCATAGCTCACTGCAGTCTTAAATTCCTGGGCTCAGGTGATCCTTCTGTCTCTGCCTCCCAAGTAGCTGGAAATGCAGGCCTGCACCATCAAGCCTGACTAATTGTTTTATATTTTGTACAGATGGGGTCTCACTATGTTGCCCAGGTTGGTCTTGAATTTTTAAATTCAAGTGATCCTCCCTCCATCACCTCCAAAAGTGCTGGCATTACAGGCATAAGCCACTGTGCCTGGCCCATTTCTTTTTTAAAAATTCCTCTCACTACCAAGAAAAACTTTGAAAGGACACAGAATCCATAGGGAATCCAATTTTAGGGGCTTCTTGGCTTAGCTCCCTCTGGACTTCTCTCCTCTGCAGCTTTTGCAGGTGATGCTTGGCCTCTCTGAAGGCCTGCCTGGTGCCCAGAGGGCATGGGCTGGGCCAACAGCTCTCCCAGCCTCAGCACCTCCTCAGCTGTGCCCTGTGAGGTAGCCAAGGCAGAGAATGCCCTGCAGCCTGGTACCCAGAGGAAACCCCAACGAAGCAGAGAAATAATTCATTCTTCTAATCTCACCAAAGTTTCCAAACTTTAAAAATGGAGACTTGATTAAAAGAAAAGCTGTGTTTTTTCTAAAAGCCTGGCATTTCTGAAAAGGTCCCCTACCCCAACCAAAGCAACCTCAAAAACTCTGCCCACTGAGTTGAAAATAAAAGTTCGTGGAGACCAAAGGCCCTCTCACAACAACTGCTCATATGCTTTAGAAGTGTTTTTTCCAACGCTTGAAAGTTTTAGCGTTTTAACAGAGAGGCTCAAGCCCTTTGGAATCTTTCTTCCTTGTAAACTTCCAGAGCCTTTGGACTAAGACTTATTTTCTCTGATGTCAAATAATGCCATGCATTATTTTTACTTTTGCTTTTGTAAAAGATGTCAGTAAGTAAAAGCAGTAAGACTTCTACAAACAGAAATTTTAGCCTAGTCAGTAGTCACATACGGATGATATAAAATTAATTAATTTCCTTTTTGGTGGAGCCAAGAACTTTACACAGGTGCCCTAATTCTTTTCTCACCCTAGATTTATTATTATCAGCAGTAGAGCCAAACACCATGAAGACAACTTGGTCACTGTTTAAAGTAATAGATTGCTTCCATCAAAAATAGGTTTGAGTTTGTGCCATGGGCCCAATTCTGGAACTCTATAAAATCCTAATAATTTCCAGAGAACTTTGATCTATTCATGAACATTTAGATTCAGTCCACAAATTATAAATATATGTATAAATACATCAAATTTAGACTAATCATTCAGAAAAAGATGAAGTGGAACTCAAAAACATCACTCATGTTCATTTTAAAAAAATTATTAATTCTATAATTGTAACATTCATTAAAACCACCTCCATTTTCAAAAGTCTAATGTAAATTTGTGATGCTTCATGTGATATCGAGATTCAAAACAAATGTACTGGCAAAACTTTCTTCACAAAATGCGTTTTGCCTGAAAATTTAGATACTGGTATAATTAGCAATCACTAATCACTCTTTGCAGTGGTTCTCAACCTGTGAGTCGCGACCCACAGGAACTGTATTAAAGGACCGCAGCGTTAGGAAAGTTGAGAACCACTGCTTTATAGTATTCAAACGACTATTCAAAATCTAGTTCAAAGACTAGTTCCCTTCTGTTGTCTGACAGTGCATTTTCTCTAACATGGTAGATTCAGGGCATCTGTGCTTATGCTTATTTTCTATTCTGATTAAATAAAAATGCTGCGTCTAAACACTGACCTTTAGCACTATTCGGTAGTCAGAAAGCACACAGGACACAAAGCACTAACTAACCTTTGCTGAGCTGCAGCCTTCTCAAAGGCTTTCTCATGATCCTTTTAAATTAAAACAAAACAATCACAACGATACAAATCCAACATGTCCAGCTTCAATATTATTATTACTGACAACATCAATTGCTCAGAGGCATATTATGCTTTTATGTTTTACTGAGGAACAATCAACAACAAAAATGGAAACTATATACATGTTCACATGTTTTAAGTGTTCCTGCTCTGAGGGTTAGATATGACACTACAAAAACCACATAATCTACTGGTACAGGTCAATCCAGCCCTAGTTGCCTAAATTTGGACTAGATTCAACTAAAAGCCAAATGGCTGCATTTCATTCTTTTCTCTTTTTGTGATTTCTTTTTCTCTTGCTAACAGTTAAGAACTCAAACCAGAATGTAGGTAAAAATCAATTTACAAAGACAGAAATAGAACAAAGAGCTATTTCATCTTCGCGTTAAAAATATATTTGCACCCTGCTGGAATGAGTTTTTCAGAGAATGGCTCATTTGAAATTGAGTTTCCCGAAAACCAAGTGTAAAATGATTCTGTCTTTAAAAGAGTGATACCTACACAGTGTAAGAGCAGGAGCAGAGAGACAGAGAGGGAAAAGGGAGTAAAGAATGTGGGCCATCACATTCCAGAACTGGAAGGACATTGGGAGTTGTGGAAGGGCCTTCCTCAGAGATCTGTAACACATGCTTTCCTCTTTAAGTGCTCCCTGAATCTCCCTTCCAGGATTTCAACTCAAGACAACAAGTGTTACTTTTACAAAGACACATTTTTCACCTCCTCTAAAAGGCTGGAAAATACAAGGATAAAATCATGGCCAATAGGAGCACATAAAATGCTTTCTGTATGGGAAAGGTAGAGAAATGAAAATGCAATTAATCCTTTGGTCTAAGCCTTTTAGAAAAGAATGATTTATCTTGACATTAAAATGGAGATTGTGTCTACACAGCACAAAACACATCTAGATATGCTGAAATAGTCTAAGTTTTTTTTCCCAACTAGACATCTAGAATTGGGTATAAGGAGGCCAGATAGTTATTTTTAATAATAATAATAATAATAATAATAATAATAATAATAATATGTGCTATGTGTATACCATGGAATACTAAGCAAAAAAAAAAAAATGTCTGCCATTTACTGAGCAATTTCCAGGAGTCACACAACTTACCATGTACAATCCCACTGAATTTTCATAACAACTCTAGAAGGTAGGGACTAGATGTTTCCACAAAGAAGGAAATTGAGGCTTAGAGGAGTTAGGTAATTAACCCCGGGTCACACAGCTAGAAGGTGACCCAGCTGGGATTTAAGCCTTGGCTTGTCTGACAGCTAAGCTCATGTTCTTTCCACTGTCAAACTATGTACACCTTAAGACATAATTGTAACACATTCTTGTGAATGAATTCCTGAAGGCTACCTGTATTAGCATATCACTTAATGGCTTCTGCCTCACTGAATTATTCTTACTGTTGTATGTATGTATATGTGTGTGTATATACACACACACACACACACACTTTTTTAGAAAGGGGATCTTATTATGTTGCCCAGGCTGGAGTGCAGTAGCTATTCACAAGGGTGATTATAGAGCACTACAGCCTTGAACTCCTGGGTTCAAGTGATCCCCTTCCCTTAGCCTCTGATTCCAGAGTTCCATCTGGAACTACAGATGCATGCCACTGTGCCCAGCCCATAACATATATTTTTTAAAATACAGCTAATAATGTACTTAGAGCACTTGGTACCTGCCTGGTATATGAAAAGCATTTCATAAACATTAGTTTGTAAAATACAAAAGAAAAGCTAGGTGTCTTACTTACATTCTGCCTAAGACTAGGCACACACAACAAGCATGATCTTGCTTCCCATGCAATGAAGGTATGTCCTGCCAGCCCAGCTTCTAGGACTCAGAAACTCATTGAACATGTCAACTTCTAGCTTTACTTTTGCTTTTATCCCATTGATTTCTGCATTTAAACTGTAAAGAATAACAGTTTCGTCTTGATAGGGTTGTCGTGAGCATTACATAATGTATTTAAACTGAAATGTTTGGGAAAGTGAAGACATAGTAAGCATTGAATATATGTTATCTATTGCCGCTTTCACATTTCATACTAACTATTGCCCCATCAGCTGTCTCCTAAGAAAATTGAGTCTCGGCAACATTAACCTTCCAGAACAAATGTTCATGGCTTTACTTGGCAGAGCCACCCTATGAAAGATAGCAACCTTCCCACCACCATGCTCTTTCTTACTCCAGAAAGGATGTTTTTTGTATTGCTTATCACTTGCTGAAATTATCTATTTTTGCATTTACTTATTTGTCTGTCTAGAATTTATGCTCTAGATGAGCAAAGAGGCTGTTCTATTTCTGTTAAGCCCAGCATCTAGTACAGTGCTGGGCATTTGAGAGACACATAGGTTTCCAGCATAAATGAATGAATGAAGAAAGCCAAGATTTGTCTGTGTCCAAAATCTATACCAAACAGCTATGAAACACTGCCTTCCATTGCTGCCATAATTTAAAATCTTCCTCAAATGCAGAATCATATGATTCCTTCAGAGGGGTTTTCTCCAGAGCCCAAAGAAGACAATAGTCCATGATTCTGCATACTTATGTACATGTTCCCCTCCCTACTAAGTGGGAGTCTAATTCCCCTAAAGGCCAAAGCCACAACCAAACACAGATCTAGCACCATCCCCATGGTGTCCAGTTGAAGAGGGCTAGGTGGGGAGAGAGAAAGAGTATTCCCTGGTCTGCTTTCCAATCCAGCACTGCCAGGTATAAGTGGTGACCTCAGGCAAGTTCTAGGCCCTCTTTCATCCTACAAAGAGACTATGTAGAGTTGTAATAAGGATTTTTAGTGTGACAAAGTGCCTGTCACAAGGTTGACACATGGTGGGTACTCAACAGGAGAGAGCATCCTTTCCTCCAGGTTCCAAGAGGTCTCTATTTTTATATCCCTTGTAGCATTCACCACTCTCAATGTAGCCACATGTTCTCTCATCAGACACATTCTGAAGTCCTCAACAGTAGGGACTGTGATCTTGTTCATTTCCAGGGTCTGCTACCCAACAGGTACTCAAGAAGTGAGACTGAAAATGTCCAAAGCATTCCTTTTTTTACTTTTACCTGACACTTTCAAATAATCTGTCCTTGAGTTCATTTCTTCTCCCCCAACCATTAATAAAATTACAAATATCTAAAATAGGAGAAGTGGTAAAAACAACATTGGAAATTCTTCCCATCTTTTCCATCTTACAGAGCCTTAGGGCCTTTGGAAGGGCAGCTGAAAAGTGCCCCAAGTGACCTGCAGGACTTACAGGGTAGGCTCTCAGAGGCTTGTGGAAGTGGAGATACAACTTATGATGTCACCATTTTATACCTTCCCAGGCTTTTTGGCAAAGACACAAAGGCAAATGGAAGAGAACCCCTAGACTTCATAAATAACACCTCTCTGGGGGAGCACTTTCAAGGGTCAATGTCTGTATAACTACTTCATAAACAAAGTACCCAGATTTGACATATACACATGGACTTGGGCACATAATTAAGCAGTATAATTTTAGCTAGATCAGAGCAATCTTTACAGCTAACCCATTGGTTTATAAATGAGGTGACAGGTCCCAGAGGAAGGGGAAAGGCTCTCTGGTCCAAACTGTCCTCAGGAGGGGTGCCTAAGTGTGAGAAGTGACTCACCTCTTTCTGAAAGTTTAAGCAATGGAGGGTAGTGTGTGGTTTCCTTTGATAGTGGCATTTTAGCTCATTGGCTAGTGTATATTCCTCTCCAACATACGTGGGGGTCTGTGATTATCTGCTTCATTATCTAGAAGCATTTCAGTATTCCTTAAATTGACACCCGATACAGACTCATAAAAATCTAGTATCTTTCAGTAAATCCTTTTGGGATGCAGGGAGTTGGGCAAAGACTTAAGGAATGCACAGCAGGTAGCATTGAGAAAGGAAATCATGGGCCTTTTAAAAATAGTTATTCAAGGTTCTTGACTCTTGAAATCCTAAATGACTTGTAAAAATATCTTAGTATATCGTTCGTTTGAGGAAATATTAATTGTGAGTGAGTTATAGTTCAGATAATAGTAAGCAGCTCACATATTGACTCCTGGATTCTACAGTAAAGCCCAACAAATAGAGAGATCCGTCTAACTTGTTAGAGAATCCCATATTAATCCCTAACTCTTCATTTTACAGGCAATGAAAAAATAATCTTGGGAAGGCTAGAAGATTAACATTCACATTACAAGTCACGTTACAAGTGGCTAAGTTGGAATCATAACTCTGCGCCTTCTCCACTGTAAAAGGCAAAAAATAAAAAAAAAAATCAGATAGGACTTTCTTTCAACACTCCCACTTCCAAGATTTCTGGCCAGGCAACTCCTCTTTCTTTCCCGCCTTATCCTAACCCATCACCCTTTCCGATCCCGTTTGAGGAGGGGGGTGAGAAATTCATCCTGAGCGACCCACGGGTCGTGGGGAAGAAAAGCCAGAACCTTTCACGCTGGTGAGCCTGTGGCTCTGGGGGAGGCAGGCTCACTGCCCAGCTGGCGCCTAACCTCGGGACCGGAGGGAGGCTGCAAGAGAACCCGGAGAGGAGGGGTGGGAGCAAGGGCTCGGAGCAGGCTGGGAAAAGGTGTAGCTGCTGGAGAGAAATTAGAGACCTCGGCGCCTCTGGGAAGCAGGATGGTCCAGCACTCACACAGCGGCAGGGAGGCCCCAGGCAAACTCCTCTCTCCTCTTCGCAGCTCGGCCGCCCTTTGTTGTCGGCCTCTGCCTCTGGCTCCTGCTCATGCCCTCCGGTCCCCCGCCCCCCTGAAGTCACCCCAACTGCACTCATAATATTTTGCTTTGCGCCGGGTCTGTTTTCCACCACCAACTTCCAGCAGTCTCCATGGCGACGCGCTGAGGAGGGGGGTGGGTGGGCGCGGCTATGGCAATCCGAGGCCGGAACCGCCGAGCGGCCCTACAAACTTTTCTGGGTCTCTGGGTCCCTCAGGCCGGTGGGAAAGCGCTCTGTCCCAGTCCGCTGAGCGAAGTCGCGTGCAGTGTCGGGGGCTCCAGGCACCTAGCCTGCGTGCGGTGTCTGTGCCTGCAAGGACTGCAGCCGCTGGGCCCAAGAAACCCGGTACCACCCAGCTCTCACTTGACCCTGCTGCCAAAGTCAGACACCGGCGCGTAGCAGGTGGCAGGGGTGGGGCACGCATGCCTCCCTCGCCCACGCGTGCATAATTACACACACACACAAACACACACGCACACGTCCCGGGAAGGCCAGACAGATTTGGGGGCAAGAGCAAGACTCTTGCCTCCCACGTCTTGTTTCCTCAAGTCTGAAGACCAGTTCCCTGGGCCAAAGAAGGCTGTGATCCCTACCCCACGGCTGCGCCTGGGGGAGTTTGTTGGAGGCCCCAGGCCCTATTTCCTCCAGGGCAAGCTCTGCCCCGTGGGCACCGCATCAAGGCCACTGGATGTCCTTACCTCCGGCCCAGGGAGGCGGGCCAGGCCAGGCCTTGTGCTGAGTTGGGGACCTGTACACCAGCATGCTGACCCGCAGACGCGGCCTGGGGAACTCAAATCTGGCTTCAGGAGTATTTTAGCCGCCCCATCTCTGGGTTCTGGAGATGGAGTCAGAAAGCAGGTAGAGGCAGAAGTTTCCAGTTTGAGCTTGGCAGAGCCCTTCTCTAACGCGCCATCCCGTTTAACAAGAAACGACCCTTCTGTTGCGTAGGCGACCGACCTGGCCCCAGCCCACTATTCAAGTTCTCAGTGGCCTAAAATTCTACCCACTTTCCCCTCTCGTTCTCGAATTTCCGGGTAACTTGAGTAACTGAGCAACGCTCGCCTGGGCAGGGCAGCCCCTATTGGACCCGTATGGCCATCCGGAGGTGGTGGTTGCGGCTCGCGTGGGAAAGGCAGGCCGCGCGGGGCCAGGACCCACTGTTGGGCTGTGCGGACCAAGTGGGACACGCGCCTGCGCTAACTGCAAAGTGCGCACCGGTGAGACCGTGACTCCGCTATCACTGCGCGCGCCTGCTGCCTCTGCCACCTGCCCCAGCCCCCGCGGCCCGGTCAGAGTCGCCTCTGAGAGGGATTTTGCTTTGTCGGGCTCTGCGGCAAGCAAGCCGAGGGCCCATGAGGCGCGCGCCGGCTGCCCGGCTTCCCCCGACGGTGCCATTGTCTTAGCCCCACACTTGTTGAGTATTTTGGAAAAACCCAAGGAATGTATTACTGGCTCGGTGTGAGGAACAAAAGGGCGCGTTTCCTCAGGTCACGCTGAAGTGGCCCCAAAGCAGGCCGCTAGAGCCTTGGCCCCTGCAAAACTGTTATCTCGGCATGAGGCACTTCGCGGGGATTTTCTTTTAACACTAAGGGACGGTTCCCAGGTCTCTGATTCTGGTCGCTTCCGACTTCACCCCAGCTTTTGCTGGGAGTCGGTTGTTAGAGCCTTTTGGAATAAAATAATAATAATAATAACAATAATAATAATAATATTCTTGGTTCTGGTCGCGTGTAATCTTACATAAAAGGAGCAGAATCAAACTGCTCCGTGGAGCGCAAGTCTGTACTAGCCAAGGAGAAAGGACCTTTACATAACAAGAGAAACTCAGAAGAAAAGCTAATTGGATTAAATTCTCTGAAGGGAGGTAGGAAAGGCTCTTGGACCGGACCGCGCCGAGCCGCACTTCCCTTGTTGGTTTTGCAAGCCCGAATGAAATGTCACCTGGTGCGCTTGGTGTCTTTTCTTCACGCTGCCATTTACCAAAACTTTTGGTTTTGAGTTCAGGATGGGGACCTAGGGATATTTCAGATATACGAAAAGGGGGAAAGGTGGATAGTGAAAGTGTTTTGGTTTCAGAACCCATTTGGAATGTTTGCCGTTGAGGTAGAGGTGACCCAGAGCCCTCACCTCACCTCACCACATCGAGAACTGACAACAACGTATCGACAGTCCTCCCCAGAAGTACTGTCGGGGTTCTGGTCGTATGGAGGGGGCAGCTAAAAACCCGAGCTGGGCCATGGCAGGTTGGGGTACGGGGATACCCCAGATCCTAGCTGGGAAGTTCACAAATACTTGGCCGCAAACTCTGCAGAAAAGGGTTTGATTTTGTTAAAGACATCCTCCTTTAACTCAGGAGGCACGGAGTGACAGCATTTGAGACCATCTTACGCGGTGAAAGGCTTTGCTCTCTCTGGGAACCTGCTCTATCGCCAAAGGCGACCCCAGCAGGGCCTGCCGCAACCGGGCAGGGGTGAGGACAGGCGAGCCCTCTTCTTCCCTTCAGTATAAGAAGGACTTAAGGCTCAACCTTCCCCCACTTCCTAGGGTCTGACACCCACCCAAGACACCACAGTCACAATCGGGGAGGGCCTTGACTGGGGATCAGAGATAGAAAACTACCCTGGAAAATCGAATATCCTTTCTGGCCAGAGGAGCAAGGTGTCCAGGCCACCAGGGCCCTAGTGGAAACATGAAAGGGCCTTAAATATTTCTTCAGGGACCAAGGAAAGACCAACAGGAGCCACCCCAGCCCCCACCCCACAACCATATCCAGCCTGCCTGGGGGTGGACGTGGGATACATTCGGTTGCCGTTTGTTTACTTGCTCAAGGAAGAGACGTGTGTTTGGGGATGGCTGAGGCTGAAAGGCACTTGTTGCTCCGTGCGTGCTGCGATGCCCAGCAGCAGATGCTCCCGGGCACTCTCCCAAGCTTAATGTCAAGCTGCTGCTTAGATGCAGCTGCGCCCACCGCCCTATTTCTGCCTCTACCCGACCCCATCACCCCAAGAAACCCTGAGTCTGCAGCCGAGCCCGAATAGGAGTGGCCTGGTTGGGAGACTGCGCCTGGGGGAGAGGGTGAGAGAACTTCTACCCGGAAGGGAATTAAATATCTATAAGTTTGGCTGCTTTTCAAAGGTGGTAAGAGTGAGAAGTGGCAAAGACTACTGGAGAAAGAACGGAGGTGCCCAGCATTCTCCTTGTAAGAAATTCTTTGGCTTCCTCCGTTGTATGGATCGGGGTGACCCCAAAACCTGAGGCCCACCGCCAACAGCTCCTGAACTACAGAGCAGTTTGCAGACCCCATTGCCAGCCGCCCTGCGTCCTGCCTTCTCTCCAATAAGATTACAGCCCCGGAGTTGGAGCGCGTTATTGGGTACCCCGACCAGGCAGAAAGGTTGCAGCTCGCCGCGGACAGCCCTGGGCTTCCACCTCCCGTTGCGGCGGATTCCCCAGGACCACCAGGCTCGTCGCCGCCACTCCCTCCAGCTGCGCGTCTCCACTAGCCAAGCCTTGGTCCCCACCTCCCAGGAGCTGTGAGAAGCCGTCACCCGCCCCCGCCTTTGGGCGTTCCGCTCGGCTTCCCGGCCCTTGCCACTAGACCCCGAGCGCATCGCTATTCTGGGCCCCCAAACCCAGGGAGGACCCGAGTCCGAGAGGGGGCAATCCTCTCACAAAGTTTTTGTAAGTGGCACCTGGAGCTCGCCGCAAGTCAGCGCATCTTTGCATAACTTTGTGTCCAGGACAAGTGAAAGCGCGCTCCTTAGCGCGCGCGCGCGCGCACACACACACACACACACACACACTTCCACACATCCTCTTACATTGTGCTGGATTGAAAACTTCGGCAAGCTTTCCGTTATTTCTTGGGGTTCCGCTGACAAGTTGACTAGTCTGAACTTCTTACAACTCTTTCTAAAGTTCCCCTTCTCCCTCTTCTTCCCTCCCAATGTCTCCCTCCACCCCCCACCATTAGGACTAACCTGTGGAATCCATGTCGGGTTCCTCCAATAACCCACAATGCATGCTCTTCCCATGGACAGCACAAGCGCCCCCCAAAAGTCCTGATGTTTGGGGGATCCCCTGTGCTAGAGATGCCCAGGGAGGAAGGGAATAAGGGGGGAGAAAAGAAGGTAGACAGACGCAGAAAGTGAGAGGGCAAAAGGATAAAGGAGGAAAGGGAAAGAGAAAGAAGAGAAAAGAGAAAGAAGAAAAGAAGAGAGAGAGAAGGGAGAGCGCTGGAGCGGGGGAGAGAGCAAGAGTGAGCGAGCGAGGGGACACTCAGTAATCCAGCCGGGCAAAGCCAAACCCGTCAAAATGTTTGCGGATGTTTCATGGGAAAAAGCATCATTTTATAGGAGCCCCGATGGGAGCAATGTCATTGATAGGCCAGCCGGCCTGATGAATGGCCGCTCGTCAGATGGGGCCGTGGCGAGGCGCACTGTGAAGCCCATTGTGGGCCTGTTTTGAATAAGAAAAGCCGCCTCCGAAAAGGGGGGCTCAGAGCCACGCAATCCCAGCCCTCCGACTTCCCCCTTCTATTATAGCATTAGCAACGTTTTTCTTATTTAAAGTTCCAGAGGCCTTCTCCAGCCTTCGCCCGGCACTCATTATAGGCGAAATCAAAATTGGCTTACATGTGGCCCCCTCCCCCCTTCTGGCCCCTCCCCCTTTGGGCCCCGCGCTGAGCAGACGGGGGGGGGGGGGTGCGGCAGGGGACTCCTGGAGTCTGGAGAGTCGCCTGTGCGGCCACGAGTGGGGCCCCATTTCCATCCTTCTTCTCTTGTGCCCCCCGTTTTGGTCCCGGGATAGATTTGGGGTGGGGGCCCTGGGAATGCAGGAGAGTATATGTCTTGCCTCCCTTCCACGCGGATCCGCAGACACGCGTGGGGGCGCGAAGAGCTCGAGCGGGGGAGAGGGAACCGAAGCCCTAAGACCCCATCCCCCAACCTGAGCGCTGTACAAGCCTCTCCGCAGGAAGGCGGGAGGCTGGTTAGCCACCTCCGGAACCTTCCCTGTCTCCTCCAGTTCTACTCTTTCGTCCAGTCTCTCCTTCCCGTCTCCCTTCCATCTCTCCCGGTCTCTGCTTCTCGCTCCCTCCCTCGTCGGCTGTGTCTGTCCCTGCGCCCCTCCTTTTCTCCTTCTTTGGCTGCTTGTCTCTCTGTCCAGCCCCTGCCGACACTTCTCTTTGTCTCTCTCCAGGACTCTGTCTCTTGCCCCCTTGGTCTCTCTGACCTCCTCCCCACTATTCCAGTAACTCTGTCAGTCTGCGCCTCAGTCTCCCTCCCTCTCCCCCCATCCCTATCCGCGGCGAAGTTATGAGAAGCCCGGCGTCCAAGTGGGGACGCGGTTTTCCCAGGGACCCCCCTCCTCGGCTGAGTTTAAAGTACAGAAAGAGGGGGCGAAAGGGCTGGGAAGTGGAAGTGGGGGGGAGCAGGCTGCCGCGTCTCCCGCGGGCCCCGATAAAGTGGCCGTTCGCGGGCCGGCCGCTCTGTGATTAGAATATGAATGGGACTCGGCGGGCGGAAGAGAAAGGCGGATTACCCCGGGTTCTTTGACCATGGACAGAGGCAGCGCCGCCCGGCTGCTGAGGGGGCGGGGCGGGCGCACGGAGTCCCTAACGCCGAGCAGGGTGGGGGTCTCTAACCCGGGACCCCAAGCTGGGCCTGATTTCCCGAGACCTTTTGGAAAGTCCCCCAGTCGGCACCCCCCACAGGCGAGGCTAAGAGGGACAATGGGGGGGTACAATAGGGGGGTAGCACGTGCCGAGTAAAGGTCACGGTGCGGGAGGAAGGAGGCTGCGCCAAATGCGGGCTGGACGGAGCCCGGGCTTGGCTGACGGAAGCACAGGTTCGAATCCCGGCTCTGTAAATTCCTTGATCTCTCTAGGCCTCTGCTTCCTGGTCTGTAAAATGGTCCAAATGCCCTGTCTCACAGTTTGCAGTGAGATTAAATGAGGTAGTGTGCTATAAAGGAGCCGGGCATTTGCTCCTAAAGTGGCCTTCCCTTCACCCTGGTCTCAGCTAAGTGTCACCTCCGCGGAGGCTGTGCCTGACCTCTCTCTCAGTGAAAGCCCCTTCGTACTCTGGCCGCGGCCGAGTTCATTACTACGTTTGCTTCTGCAGGAACTTTGTCCATAGCCTCACGCCCAGTGCCTAGAACAGCGCCAGGCACGTGCTTTGCTGCTGAGATGGTTGGTGAAGGGTGAGGGAAGAATCATCACCTGTCCTCCTGGTGTGGGTGGCGGCAAAGATCGTGGAAGTCAGAAAGCTGAACGTATGGGTCCACTTCTTGTAGCTTCAACTTCTCTGTTGTTGAAATGGGCTGAAGAGTAAAAGTTGCTTTCTGTCGGCGGAAGGGGCTGAAACCAGCGCAGATGGAGCTTGGCCAGGTGCATTCTGGTGGCAGCAAAGAGCACGTCCCCAAGGTGGGTAGCTGTTTGGACTACTTCGATGACTAGGGGAGAGGTGATCTCCGGAGGGTGAATTAGACTGTTATTACTGCTATTTATTATTCTTAATTATTGCAGGCGAAGTGGGGTGGACAGGGTTCCTGGGGAAGGATGAGGTGAAAGAATCTGGGGGTAGAGGAGCAGCCTCTTGGGGGTACAAGCATGATGCTGACTCCTAAACACCTTAGGATCAGAGCCTGGCGGAGCGCCACCTTGAAGGGCAGGAGGAGTGCTCAGTCATGACCTTACAGCTGCCCCTGGGAGCTTAAATTAAAGTAATAATCACTCATTCGTTTCTTGGCAAATTTTTATAGAGCACCTACTAGAACTCTATTCTATTCCAGGAGCTAATGATGCAGCAGTGAACAAAATAGACTTTTAAAAGTCCTGCCATCCTGGAGCTTACATGAAGTGTGGAGTAATATACAAGATATATAGTTAGATTACATAGCATGTCTAAGTGCTCTGGAGGTAGTACCAGGGAAGGCACCTCTGAGAGCATGACGTTTGAGCATAAAAAGAATGCTACCTAGGGTGTGGCCACAGAAGTATGTTTATTTGTGATAATTCATCATGCTGTGTGCACTTACAGTTTTGTGCATTTTTCCGAATATATTTCAGACTTCAGTAAATGTTTGCTTGGATTTAAGGCTAACAACATCTGAACAGACCCAAAAAAGTGTGTCATTAGCTGTGGTTGTAAAGACCTGGGCTGCTAAAGACCCCAAATTGGATGAATGAGTAGCACAGAAGACCAGGGCCATCTATCTACATGGATGCCCCCCTAGATCGTCAGGCATGCTCTGCCTTACTAGCTCTTCTGTCCCTCTCCAACCTTCCCTTACACTTGATTTGGGGCTTCGCTATTGACTTTCTTTGGCTAACAGAATGTGAGCAGACAATGTAAGAGTGTGTCACAACCAACCAGAAGCCTTAAATGTGCTTGTGCTCTTGGGCTCCTGACTTCCCTTGAGCAAGCCCAAATGAGAGACCTGTGGAGTCAGCTGGAATCTATTGAATGGATAGAAGAATTCCCTGCTTCCCCAAGGAATTGCAGACCTGCTAGCAAGAAATAAATGTTTGTCTGAGATTGCAAACTAGTTCAACCTCTATGGAAAGTAGTATGAGGATTCCTCAAAGAACTTGAAGTAGACCTACTATTCTGTAATCCCTCTCAAGGTATTTACCCAAAGGGAAAAAAGACATTTTTTATAAATATACTTATATCCAAATGTTCATAGCAGCACAATCCACAATTGCAAGGACATGGAAACAACCCAAGTGGCCACCAATACATGAATAGATCAATAAAATGTGATATATGTATACCATGGAATACTACTCAGCCATAAAAAAGATGACAACCTACTATCTTTCATAACAACCTGCATGAAATTGGAGGCCATTCTCCAAAGTGAAGTATCACAAGAATGGAAAAACAAATACCACATGTACTCAATACTAAACTGGAACTAGTTGATCAACATTTATGTGCTCATAGGGAAGCAAAACTCAATGAATTTCAAGTATAGGGGAGAAGAAGGGGATGGATAAATGCTCACCTAACAGGGACATTGCATGGGTATATCACTTACTTTCTGGGTGAAGAACACACCTATAACTTTGACTTAAAATTTACAAAAGCAAATTATGTAACTAAAACACATGTACCTCATAATAAACATACTGAAATAAACTTTCTTGAAGAAATAAAAGAAATAAATGTTTGTTGTTATAAGATGTCGAAAGTTGTTAGTAATAGTCTTACCATCTTAAAGGGGAAAACAGGCCTATCACCTGGATTTTGGTATATTAATGTCTTCTCCATTAAAGTAGTAAGACAATTACTAATAATGTTTTTTGAGAATTTGCTAAGAACCAAGCACAGTTACATCACTGAATCATCACAACAATTCTGTGAGGTAGATACTATTATTATTATTATTTTATTATTAGTATTATTATTATTATTTTAGACACAGAGTCTCATTTTATCACCCTTGGTAGAGTGCTGTGGTGTCATAGCTCACAGCAACCTCCAACTCCTGGACCTAGGTGATCCTCTTGCTTCAGCCTCCCCAGTAGCTGGGACTACAGGCACCCGCCACAATGCCCAGCTATTTTTTGTTGCAGTTTGGCTGAGACTGGGTTCAAACCCACCTTATTATATGGAGCTAGTGCCCTACCCACGGAGCCACAGGTACCTCCCTGGTAGATACTATTTTTATACCCACTTACATCCAAGAAACAGAGAAGTTAAGTAACTTGCTTAAGGTCATACAAGAAATAGCAGCACAATCATGATTTGAATCTGGGAAATCTGCCTCTAGAAAGAATAAACTGATACTTAAGGGGAACCTATTATAGAAGTCCTGGTAAGATAGTCCCTCTGGAGATAATCTCACACTGTCAACTGCCTAAGAGAGTAAGCCCAAAGAAGAATCTAGTTATTCACTCTGCAAACATTCCAGCTTAAGCCAGTCTTTTATCCAGAAACCCATTGTATTGTAGCATGTGCTCATCTGAGCTCATTCTCAGAGCCACCAAAAGCCAGGCCTCCAGGTCATCTGACCCACGTGGATTTTTTTCCCCCCACAATACACCATGAAGCTAACCTCATTTTCTTAAACCCTTCCCGGAGTCTCTGGAACTCTGTGGGTCACTGATCCATCATCTGCAAACTTACCTACATCCACTCAACCTTTTCTCTCTAACGTCTCTCACCTTCTTTCTCTAACTGAAACATGGAGATACCACTTCTCCCACATCCCTTTCAAAAAGAGACCCTTTTCCCGTCACATCTCACATACCGCAGGCCACTGAGGTGAGGAACTTGTCCTTCTTGCTCTTGCTTGCTGTTTGAAAACTATTTCAAAAAGCAACTTTGGAGCTCTTTTTCTGGAATGGCCATTAGACCTGTCATCATATGAGGCCTGACAATTAAGTTCATGAACTTATCCTAGAAACGGGTGGACTAGGGCTGGTGTCAGTGCATAGTTTCCAAGGGGGAGTACTTTGAAGGTGACTATAGTGATATTCAGCAATAAGGTATGTAGCATTTTTTCTGAGATGAGTTTGTGAACTTAATTGTCAGACTTGTAAGCTCCTTTAAAATTCTTTGTCATTAGGCTCTACCATCCCCAACCTCTTTATAGCTACCTCTACCACCAACCTTCCAGCCACACGTACTTCTAGTCACTGGAAATTTTATGAATTGGCTCAGTATGGTCATCTCCCCTCCTTCTCCTGTTATCATTCTTGGCAACTTTGACATCCACATAAATGATCCATCCAATATCCTGGCCTCCTCACTTCAAATAACATTTATTTCCACCTGATCTTTCAGCCACTTCCTTCCATGGTCAAACCATCTTTGAAATGTCAATTTCAAGCATCCTCTAAAAATAATTCCTATCCTACAACTCACTCCCACAATTATTCTTCCTTATCACCGTATCAGCCCTGTCATCTCCACACTTTTCTAGCTTTATCAGTTAGAATTATGTTTATTTGCAAATGAGAGAGTTTTCTCACCCAGCAAGAAGCCCAAATATGGGTGTCCAGGGTAGCACACAGCTCAGCAAAGACATCATGAACTCAAAGTCTTTCCATCTTTCTGCTGTGCTTTTCTTAGAGTTTAGGCTGTTGTCTTCAGGCTTGTGGCACATGGTAGCAAAATGACCACTGCAGCTCCAAGTATCACTTTCACATTCCAGGCAGGAAGGGATAATCCTTATATCAGTGGAGTAAAACCTTTCTCAGGGATGCACAGTGTATAATCATTTGAGAAAACTATATTTCTTGTCTATCCTTATTGTAAAGGTCATCTAAAGGAGTGGTATTTGTAGCTGATTACGTCACCACTTCAAACAAAATACGGAATTCTGCTGGTAAGAAAGAAGGGGAAATGGATATTGGTATATGTATCTACACAGTCAGATTAGAGTCCTTTTAGGAATCTCTCCTCTCCTGCCTCATTAGTTTCTCCCTTCTTGGACCTTCCTAGAAATATTCTAATATTCTCTAATATCACCTATTTTTAAAAATACTACCCTTGCTGTCATAACACTCAGCCCTGATTCTTCATCATAGTGAAACTTCTGGAAAAAGTTGTTTATAGTCATAAAAATCTACTACTTTATAACGCTTTCTTTCCTAAACTCACTTCTCTCCAGGCCTCACTAATTCTCTGAATCTGATTGTCAACATTGCCAATCATTTCTAGGTTGCCAACTCCAAGTCATTGATTTCTTCTCTTCATTATATTCACTCTCATATCCATCCCAATTGACCTTTCACTCCTTCTCTCAGCTTCTGGGACGCTACAGTGTTCCAGTTTCCTTCCATATTTCTGTCTTCTCAGTCTCTTTTCTGGTTCCACTTTTTCTGTTTGATTTCAAAAGCTCTGGAGTGTCCTGGGCATGGCCCCAGGCCTTTTTCCTTGGCTACACTCTTTCCCTAGGAAATATTTTCCAGTAAATATACACTCACATATCCTTCCTTATTAAAGCAATACCTCCTTGTTCATTGATTTTGGGCTTCACCTTGTGACTTACTGTGACTATGTGAGGGGATGAGATAAAGCAGAGGTTTAAAATGTTCCCATGCAACTTACCTTGCTTTCTCACTTCTGCCATCAGCAGGAGACTACATCCCAATGGCTACTGGTTCAAGTATAGTGAGAGAACTTCAGAGAAGACCTGAACACAACATACTGCCTTGAGTCTCAAGCATAAATCACCTGTAGTCTGAAGCGGAGCTGCCTCAGCTAACAGCAGACCTATGACTGAAGGAAAGAAACACTTATTATCATCAGCCATGCTGTCTTTGGTTCTTTATGCAACATTATTGCAGCAATAGTAGGGTTAGGGGTAGGGGCACATTTAGCGTTTAGGTTAGAATTGGAGTTAAAGTCTAGGCAAGTTGTATGGCGACTTGAAAAGGGGTGGCAACTGTGGAGATGGAGATAGACAAATTCAGGATATATGTTGGAAATAAAAGCAAACAAGGCTGACGGATGGAGAATAGATTTTTTTTATTATTATGTAGTGGAGAGAATGGATCCTCTTATTATTATGTAGTACCCCTCTTTGTTCCTGATAATTTCCCTTTTTTCTGAAGTCTGCTCCCTCTGCAATTAATAGAGTTATTTCAGCTTTCTTTTGAGTAGTGTTGGCATGGTATATCTCTCCCTTTACTTGTAATTCAGCAGAGTCTTTATCTTTAAAGTGTGTTTCTGTAGATAGTTTATATATATTGAGTTATATATTGAGTCTAGTTTTTAAAATCTACTCTGATAGTCTCTATCTTTTAATTGGTGTATTTAAACATTCATATTTAAAGTGATTTTTGATATATTTATGTTAATGTCAACTATCTGTATTACTGTTTAGTATCTATTGTCCAAGACTTCTTTTTCTGCCTTATTTGCATTGTGCATTTTGTCTCTGTCTTAGTGTACCATAATTCTTTTTTAAAAATGGTAGTGGTTGCTCTAGAGTGCTCCATATACATTTCTAACTAATCTAAGTCCACCTTCCAATACTACTCTTTCACTTTATATGTAAAGGAGCTACCTTATTGCAGAGTATTTCCAATTCCTCTCTTCTGTCCCTTATGATATTCCTGTCATTTATTTACTTATCCATAAGCTACAATCATCCATTAGGTTATTACTATTATTCCTTTAAACCACAGCAATCTCCTAGATCAATTAACAAAAAGATAAATAAAAGATTTTCTTTTACTTTTATTTATTCCTCCACCAATGCTCTTATTTTCTTTATATAGATTTGAGTTTCCGATATAATTTTCCTTCTCTTTGAAGTCCTTTTAACATTTATTACAAGGAAGGTTTGGTGGAAAGGATCAATTAATTTCTTCATTCTTGTGTATCTAAAAATGTCTGTGAGGACTGTCCAGAACTAGCCATCCAGGCATTGCTAATACTACTAGGTCATTAAATACGAAATGTCTGATTTCAAATCTAAAGTGTGGCTTATATATCAAACAAGAAGCGGTACATTAAACCAAAGTATGCACTTAAACTATAGACACAGTTTTGCCATCTTAATGGTAGCTTGTGTATCCAGCAGCAAAGAAGACTGGAGAGCAAGTGGTGATGAGATCAAGAAAGGCATTTTCCACAGCTTGTTGAGAATTGAATATTTTTTCTTGCAAGAAGTGGTCAGAGCCTTGGAGAAGTGGTAGTCGGTGCAGGATCTGGTAAAAACTGTGGAGGACAGAGTTTCCAAGTCCAGTTTGAGCAGTGTTGTTTGTGCAATATGTGGTCAAGTGTTATCTTCTGAGAGCTTGGCCTGTCTCTACTGACCAATCTCTGCCACTTTATCACAAGTATTTTCATCCATTTGGTTGCCACAGATGTTCACTGGAATCAATTGACCAGGTTTCATGAAGTTATAGTGGATAATATCAGCACCGCACCACTAGACAGATGCCATTACTGGATTTTTTTAAAGGAATATTCTGTTTTGGATTGTGTTTTGGCACTTTATCTTCATCTACCCATTGTACACCTGTGATAGTCAAACCAATCCACTTTTCATCACACATACCAATATAGTGTAGAAATGGTTCACCTTTACGTGGTGACAGCAAAGAAAAGCAAGCTTCAAGATGATTCTTTTCTGAGCTTGTTTAATTCACACAGAACCCATCTATCCAGTTATTTTACGTTGTCAGTTGTTTCGAATGGTCCAGTACTGTTGGAATAGTAACATCAAACCTTGTTGCTGATTCATGCGTAGGTTGAGATGGATTCATTTCCACTATAACTTTCAGCTCATTATTATCCACTTTGGTTTCAGGTCGCCCACGTGGCTCACTTTCAAGATTAAAATCACCAGAATGGAACTTCTCAAACCATTGACGTACTGTGAGTTCGTTAGCTACATCCTTCCCAAATACTTTGTTGGTATTTTGAGCTGTCTGTGCTGCATTAGTTCCATGATGGAACTCATGTTTGAAAATAACATGAATTTTATTAATGGTTTCACAAAAATTACTCCAAAAAGCAATTTGAAAAATAATCACAAGCCAAAATGTACATTTGAAAGACCAAGGAAGGTACCTACCTTCATAATAAACATAACACAAGAAGTGTCAAAGTGAAATGTCAGAGATATCAACTCTCAAATTTAACACTTAAGGTAGTTGGACATTTCATACTTAGTAACCTAATATGTGTCATATTCCATGGCTGAATATTTTCCAGACATCCTTGTGTATTTCTTCTTCACTTTTGAAGGTTGATTTTTCTGGATGCAGTTCTTGGTTGGTGTTTTTTCTTTGTTATAACACTTTATAACTTTATTCTCTTCTTACTTACGTAATTTCTCACAAGTCCATTGTAAGTCTTACGTTGATTCTTTTATAGGTAAGGTGTTTTCTTTTCCTTTGGCTTTTTTCCAAGATTTTCTCTTTGTATTTGACCTTTTGCATTTTAAATATGATATGCCTAAGTGGAGGGAATTTTGTTTTTGTTTGTTTAGTATTTTCCTTGGTGTATTCTGAGATCCCTGGATCTGTAGTTTTGTGTCTACCATTAATCTTGGAAAGTTCTTGGTCATTATTACTTCAGTTATTTCTTAGGATATGTTTTTGTCTTTTCCTGATATTTCAATTTTATGTATGTTACATATTTTGAAACCGTCCCATAGTTCTTGAATTTTCTGTTCCTTATTTTCCATTCTTGTTTTGTCTTGGCATTTCTGTTTGGGAAGTTTCTAGTGACCTATCTTCAGGCTCACTGATTTCTTTTCTTAGCTGTATCAAGTCCATTAATGAATGAGCCCATTAAAAATATTCTTCATTTCTATTATAGTGTTTGGCATCTTTCTGCTTAAGTTACCTGTCTGTTTTTGCATGTTGTTTATGTTTTCCACTATGAATTCATTTAGTGTCTTTGTTTTTCATCTTTCCTTTGACTTGGGGCTTCCTGAAGGGTGTCTTCTCCCTCAGATACATTATTATTTTACTGGAACCCTGTTGGTGTGGTGGTAAGGTATGAGGAATGGGAAGCTTTCTGTAATATTCCAGTTGACCTTTCAGGGGACCTGTGTTTTTGGACTGTAATGGTCAGAAGCATTTGTTCTTCTGTAGCTTCCTTTCTTTCCTCTCTTCCCCTTAGATAAGACAGTGAGGCTAGAGGAGGCTGGAGTGGAAGTAATGCCCTCCCCTGAAGGCTCTGATGACAGTAACACTGTTATGGAAAAAGCTAGAGACATACTTCACAATTACTAGTGTTTTCCTCTCACTTGCCAGAGCCACAGGGGGACCCTTCTCAGCCTTTTTTCTTAGAGATGGGATCTTGCTGTGTTGCCCAGGCTGGTCTCTAATTCTTGGCCTCAAGCCATCCACCTGAGTCACTGGGATTATAGGTATGAACCATTGTGCCTGGCTCTTTCTCAGATCTTCACGAGAACCTGAGTTGCTAGAGGTAAAACCCATGAAAATTCAGGTGGGTCTCCTTAAGACTCAGGTCCCTAGGAACTTCTTACTCTTGCACTAATTCACATTCAGCCTCCAACAATTCCTGAAAATGACCATTTAATTGTTCCTATCAGTTCATGGCTCTAGTGGTTTCTACTCTGGGTAAATAGATTTCAGCTATGACTCTCTGGATCCTTCTGTCTCTCCATATTCTGGAGTGGCACTTTGCCCTGCAACCTCAGTTTTCTAGTGGGTCCAAAAGAGTCATTGCTTTTCAGTTTGTCCAGATGTTTCTTGTCATAAGAATGGGAGTGATAACTTACAAACTCAAGGGCCTGAAATTGGAAGTCAATTCATTCGGATCATTAAGCTTTTTCTTTTGCATTTAACTCTTTTTTTAAAAAGTACTCATTTAAATGTTTCCAAAAGCAAATTTAAAGATCAAATCGGTGAAACAAGCTAAAAAAAATTTCATATTTCATCCTTGACCCGTTAACTTTGTGTTCTCCTTCCCCTATAGTAACTATTTTTTAAAAAAATAATCTATTGGGCTCGGTGCCTGTGGCTCAATTGGCTAAGGCGCCAGCCACGTACACCTAAGGTGGCGGGTTCGAATCCTCAGCCCGGGCCCGCCAAACAACAATGATGGCTGCAACCAAAAAATGGCCTGGCGTTGTGGCGGGCGCCTGTGGTCCCAGCTTCTTGGGAGGCGGAGGCAGGAGACTCGCTTGAGCCCAGGAGTTGGAGGTTGCTATGAGCCGTGATGCCATGGCACTCTACCTAGGGGGATAGCTTGAGGCTCCGTCTCAAAAAAAAAAAAAAATCTATTGGCTTATCCTCCCATTTTGTTGTTGTGTGCTTTAACTAAATGCCCTACATGATTGTGATGCAGAAAGCTCTTGGATCCACTGTCAGAGACACTCTTCTTGGGAGAAATGTCTTATGAGGGAGTCACTAAATGTGCATTTGCAAAAGAAAGAGGAGAAAGAAAGGAAGAAAATAAATTAATTACTTTCCAATTTAGAGAATTACAAGATAAATAACCACCTTACCATTTCTACCAAGTTCTAGAAAGCTAACTCAAAAGGTTTAAATTACAAAAAGTCTAGCACAGAGAGGTTCCAAGTTTGACTAATTCAGAGGCTCAAGAATGTCATCATTGCCCTAAGTTTCTTCCACATTTATGCTCTGCTTTCTTCTTCATCTTGTTCTCTTCTTATCTGTCTCACAGACTACACAAGCGTGTCCACAAATACCTTCACATCAACTTCTTAGCTTGCCAGTGCACATAGCCCCTATCTCTCTCCTGTTTGATTCCTATAAATAGTTCACTTGTGAGAAATCATACTCACTGCAGATTGCACATTTCTCAAGATGGTATCTTCAAAACAGGGCAGTTTGGTTTAGTTTAACAGGTGTAAAGAAGACCCTGTTCTCCATGTCTCCAGTTCTGCAAAAATGCCTCTTCCCCTTCTTGTTCATGAGAAGGATGGATTTATCACAGTGAAAAGCTTTACTCTTGGTAACCATTGTTTTTGCATATTGCAGACAGGATATGCTTAGGGAATATAAATAGAATGAATGAATGTCTACTTTTAAAATGTACAAGTAAGAGAAAATAACTTACACATTTAATGTAATTCCAAGAAAAAATTCCAATGTGATTTTAGTTCTTCTGGAAGTGTAAGTATATCGGTGAGACTTAATCAAGAAAATTTTTGTTTATTAATCTTTTCAAAAAATTATTTTTGCCTCTGTTAAATATTAAAAGCAATAAATGTTTGCTATAAAAGCTCAAATTATATGAAGGTGTATCAAAATTAATAATCTCCTTTTCCCTCTATAATTTTGTTGTGATAATACATATTAATATTACATAGTCTGCTGTATATGATCCCACACTTTTCTCTATGCCCAATCATAAACATATTAATAATTGGACAAGAATATTTCCTAGTTTGGTTTTATCATAATTCTCCACTCTTTCCCTATTGAAGGTCATACAGAATTTTTCCAGGGTGTTATGGTTTTGTTTTGTTTTGCCAGTACAGATAATGTTACAATAGACCATCTTTGCACATACGTTCTCAAACACTGGTGCTTTTATTTCTATGAAATAAATTGCTGTGATGAATATTGCCAGGTCATGTAACATTTTAATCACCCTGATGCACTGTTTTCTCCGAAAGTTTTAACAGTTCATACTTCCACCTCCAATATAGGAAAGTACCAGTTTCTGTATGCCCTTCCATGCACTCCATGTTATTACTTAAAAAAAAGTTGTTAGCCAGATGTGAAGTAAAATAGTAGATAACTACTATTTTAATTTGTATTTTGTTGAGTATTAGTGAGGTTCAACATATTTTATACTGTTTGACTTGCATCTGGTCCTTTTTGAACTACTTGTGTCAGACAACCTGTGAAATGGTTCCTGGGACCCTTGCCTCCTTGGATTCACGCATTTGTGCAATCCTCTCTCCCTGAATGCAGGCTTGACCTAGTGGCTCTCTTTTGATGAACAGAATATGGCAAAGGTGATGGGATATCACTTCAAATTTTTTTTCCATTCTATAGTTTGTTCTTTGAGGGGTTTTAAGAGGTCTTTCTGGCCAGATGCGGTGGCTCATACCTGTAATCCTAGCACTCTGGGAGGCCTAGGTGGGAGAACTGTTTGAGCTTGGGAGAAAGAGTAAAGATCCTGTCTCTACTAAAAACACAAAGAATTAGCCAGGCATGGTTGTGCATGCCTGTAGTTTCAGCTACTCAGGAGGCTGAGGCAGGAGGATTGCTTACGTTCAAGAGTTTGAGGTTGCTATGAGCTAGGCTGAAGCCATGACATTGTAGCCTGGGCAACAGAGTGAGACTCTGTCTCAAAAAAAAAGAGGACTTTCTGTTCCCAAAATTACAAAGATAGTTTTCATTTTTTGTTCATTTGCTTAATCTTTTGTCATTCCATCTGGGCATTTAATACAAAGGTTGCTGACCTTTGTATGCAATATTTTCCAATATAATTAACCATTTCTTTTCACCAAAACTGTTGTCTTAGTCAGCTTGGCCTGTCATAAGAAAGTACTATAGATTGGGTGGCTTAAGTGGCAGTTTTAGAAGCTATAAGTTCAGGATCAAGAATGCAGCAATTCAATGTCTGGTGAAGGCTCTCTTCCTAGCTTCCAGACAGCTGCCTTGTTGCTATGTTCTCACATGTCCTTTTCTCAATGCATGTGAAAAGAGTGAGAGATTGTCTCCTTCCTTTTTTAATACTAGTGTGCAATATACATTCATGCTTGCCTGTCCTTTTTTTTTAAATTAAATCATCACTCTGTACATCCATGAAATCATGGGGTACAATGTGCTGGTTTTATATACAATTTGAAATATTTTCATCAAACTGGTTAACATAGCCTTCACCACATTTTCTTAGTTATTGTGTTAAGACATTTATATTCTAGGAGTCGAGGTGGCGGGAACGACTGGGCCAAGCAGAGGAAGACATGTTGCTTTTCGTGGAGAATTTGTGGGCAGGTAACATCTCAAACTACATCCTCAAACTACAGTCTGCGGGCCACATGTGGCCCGCCTAGGACATTTATCTGGCCCACCGTGTGTTTTTGCCGCTGCTGCCTATCCTGCTTAGCAGCCAACTCATCCCAGGCCCACAGTCTGGCCCTCCAATGGTCTGAGGGACAGTGAACTGGCCCACTGTTTAAAAAGTTTGAGGACCCTGATTAAAGGAACTGGTTTAAATCCTAATGCCAAAATATGACAAGAAATTCCTATTGGAAGTACTGATGCCACCCTAGTAACTCATGAACAGAAAGCTCTTGGCATGAAACAGCAGCCACATCAGGTTCTCATCCTGAGGGTAATACAGAGCCATCAGAAGATACATGTGAGGAGTATGCAGTAATGTATTCTCCATCTTGTGAAAGCACAAGAAATACTACAGGCATTGAAGAGTCAACTGATAGAATGATTTTAGGACCAGAAGATTTGGGTTACCAAATATATGATGTTTTTGGAGAAAGCAATCAAGCAATTTCTACAGAAGACCTAAAAGAATGTCTGAAGAAACAATTAGAATTTTGTTTCTCATGAGAAAATTTGTCAAAGAACCTTTACTTGATATCTCAAATGGATAGTGATCATTTCATCCCAATGTGGACAGTTGCCAACATGGAAGAAACAAAAAAGCTGACCACAGACCCTGATCTAATTCTTGAAGTATTGAGATCTCCCATGGTACAAGTTGATAAGAAAGGTGAGAAAGTGAGACCAAGTCATAAGCGTTGTATTGTGATTCTTAGAGAGATTCCTGAAACAACATCAATAGAGGAAGTGAAAGCTTCGTTTAAAAATGAAAACTGCTCCAAAGTGATAAGCTGTGAGTTTGCACACAATAGCAACTGGTATATCACTTTCCAGTCTGACACAGATGCACAGCAAGCTTTTAAATACTTAAGAGAAGAAGTTAAAACATTTCAGGGCAAGCCAATCATGGCAAGGATAAAAGCCATCAATACATTTTTTGCTAAGAATGGTTATTGGTTAATGGATTCTAGTTTGTACAGTCAGCCCATTCACACTCAAGCATAGTATGCCTCACCAGTCTTTATGCAGCCTGTATAATCCTCATCAGCAGTACTCAATCTATAGTATTGTGCCTCAGTCTTGGTCTACAAAATCCTGCACCTTACTTTGAAACACCACTGGCTTTCTTTCCTAATGGTAGTTTTATGAATGGCTTTAATTCACCAGGATCTTATAAAACAAATGTTGCTGCTATGAATATGGGTTGACCATCCCCCCTAAATTGTGTGAAGCTTCATGTTAGGTCATCTAGTGGTTCAGAACACTCAACAGAGAGCTTTGTGTCATTGGGGGATGGACAGTTGAACAGATCTAGTTCAAGGAACTTTCCAACAGAAGGCAGAACCCTATAGTAGCAGGGGACCAGGAGCAAAATTTCCTTACAAAGGAGACTCCCACTCTGCAGATGGAACAAAATGGGGACTATGGTAGGAGCAGAAGAACTCTGATTAGAGGCTGAAGATGACGAGAAGATGACAGGATCCCAAGACCCCATCTTTCAACAGCTGAAGCAAAGCCTCCAACACCAAAGTTTGACTTAGTAGCCTCAAATTTTCCTCCTTTACCTGGAGGTTCATCAAGAATGCCAGGTGAACTTGTTTTGGAGACTAGGCTGTCTGATGTTGTCAAAAGTGTCTACAAGGTTGGCGCCTGTGGCTCAAAGGAGTAGGGCTCTGGCCCCAAATGACAGAGGTGGCGGGTTCAAACCCAGCCTCGGCCAAAAACTGAAAAAAAAAAAAAAGGTGTCTATAAAGAAAAGGATAATGAAGAGTTAAGAGTTAGTTGCCCAGTGCCTGCAGATGATGAGCAGACAGACTGCACTTCTGCCCAACAACTAAGTATGAGTCCCAGTCCTCCAGGTGCAGCTGAGATTCCTGCATTAAGCACACCTCAGCTGGAAAAGGATTTAGTAGAGGATACCACTGTTCAGAAGGATGTTCTCAATCAGATACCAGTTTCTTCCCCAAGTACTACAAAGCCATCAAGGGCAAATATTGCTTCACCATGTAATAGTAACATAAATGCAGCTGTAGCTTTGGCTCTGCAGGAACCCCGAAAGTTAAGTTATGCTGAAGTGTGCCAGAAGCCCCCAAAAGAGCTGTCTTCAGTTTTTGTGCAACCACTGCAGGAACTTCACTCCAATGTAGTGTCTCCCACCAAAAGAGAATGGAGCTCCTGAGAAGTCTGTTGAGAACCACATGAGAAGCCAGAAGCAAGGGCTGACAAGGATTATTCTGGCTTCCGAGGCAATGACACGACCAGGGGAGCAGCTGGAAAAATCAGGGAACAGAGATGCCAGTTTAGCGATAGGGCTAAACCACAGGGAGTGACTTGACGTAATGGCAAAGAGCAATATGTGCCACCCAGATCACCAAAGTAAAAAAAGAAAAAAAGAAAACTTTTCTTTTTTTTTGCAGTTTTTGGCCAGGGCTGCATTTGAACCTGCCACCTCAGGCATATGGGGCCGGTGCCTTACTCCTTTGAGCCACAGGTGTTGCCCCTCCTGCCCCTCAAAAAAACCTTTTCACAAACTTTTCTCTCTTCCCATTAAACTTGAGCTGTGGCTATACTGAACTGTTTTGGAGGGGAGGATTTAGCCAGAAGGGAAACAGGAAGATGTATGTCCTTAAATCATTATGGATTTTGGTGTTGTGAGCAGAGGATCCCCAAATTCATCTCTAATGTGATTTTTTAAATGCTGGAGGATTCCAATCAGTATAGATAAATATATATATACATACACACGTATATAAAAAATATAATTTTTCTATTTTTGTTTTTGGTTTTAATTTGCAGAGATTTTCTGCTTAGAATCAATTTTGAACGTTCAGATTTAGCTTGAAAAAAACATTATACATCCTTCAGTATAGGAGATGAGAGAAAATATTTTTTGAACAAGCAATTCTGTGAAATTAGAAATTATATTTTTTAATCTATTTAAAGTTTGGCTTGGAAAATGCCATCTCTGGCTATATGGCCTTTTGTTGCAAAGCAGATCTGTGGCTGGGGTGCCTGTTGTGTGTGTGAGTGTGGACAAGAGTGATTGAAGCCAAATCTATTGTGTTAGTAAATGATTTTAAAACTGAAAACAAAAGACATTTATATTCTACATTTAGTAAATTTCGCATGTACCCTTGTAAGATGCACTGTAGGTGTGGCCCCACCAATTACCCTCTCTCCACCCATCCTGCCCCCTCCCTTCCCCTTCCTCTCCCCTTTCCCTATTCTTGGGCTATAATTGGGTTATATCTTTCATATGAAAGCTAAAAATTGGTTTCATAGTAGGGCTGAGTACATTGGATACTTTTTCTTCCATTCTTGGATACTCTGCTAAGAAGAATATGTTTCAGCTCCATCCATGTAAACATGAAAGAGGTAAAGTTTCCATCTTTCTTTAAGGCTGCATAATATTCCATGGTGTACATATACTACAATTTATTAATCCATTCATGGGTCAATGGATACTTGGGCTTCTTCCATGACTTAGCAATTATGAATTGGGCTGCAATAAACAATCTGGTACAAATGTCTTTGTTATAATGTGATTTTTGGTCTTCTGGATATATACCTAGTAGAGGAATTGTAGGATTGAATGATAGGTCTATTTTTAGATTCCTAAGTGTTGTCCAAACATCTTTCCAAAAGGAATGTATTAGTTTGCATTCCCACCAGCAGTGTAGAAGTGTTCTCTTTTCTCCACATCCACGCAAACATCTCTGGTTTGGGGATTATATGATGTGGGCTAATCTTACTGGAGTTAGATGATATTTCAAAGTAGCTTTGATTTGCATTTCTCTGATGATTAAGGATGATGACCATTTTTTCATATGTCTGTAGGCTGTGTGCCTGTCTTCTTTAGAGAAGTTTCTCTTCAAGTCCCTTGCCCACCCTGAGATGGGATCACTTGTTCTTTTCTTGCTAATACGTTTGAGTTCTCTGTGGATTCTGTTTATTAAACCTTGGAGACATAACCTGCAAATATCTTCTCCCATTCTGAGGGCTGTCTGCTCGCTTTACTTACTGTGTTCTTGGCTGTGCAGAAGCTTTTTAGTTTGGTCAGGTCCCAGTAATGTATTTTTGGTGTTGCTTCAATTGCCTGGGGCGGGGGTCCTCTTCATAAAATATTCGCCCAGACCAATTTCTTCAAGTGTTTTCCCTGCATTTTCTTCTAGTATTTTTATAGTTTCATATCTTAAGTTTAAATCTTTAATCCAGTGAGAATCTATCTTAGTTAGTGGTGAAAGGTGTGGGTCCAGTTTCAGTCTTCTCCAGGTCACCAGCCAGTTCACCCAGCACCATTTGTTAAATACGGAATCCTTTCCCCACTGAATGTTTTTTTTTTTTT
>CAUYQV010074703.1:0-16962 GCA_963574575.1 Galagoides demidoff
TAAGTCAAAGAAAGTGGGACTTGATACCTTTCTACATCCAAGGTAAAGAGAGTAATAGAAGGTGAGATACAAAAGAGAGCTCTGTTATATTAGTTATTAAACAAAACCTGACACTATGAAAGATGGAACCCATCTCCCATCTGAACCAATCCCTGTTGCTTGGGGAACTCAAAGTGATGGTGGGATTATTTGGGGGTAACTAAAATAACCTTGGATACTCCCTATCTTCATCTATTCTGTGCTACTATGACAGAATACCACACTGGGTAATTTATAAAGAAGAGATATTTATTTGATTGATGGTTCCATAGACTGAGAAGTCCAAGGGCATGGCTCCAGCATCTGCTCAGCATCTGGTGAGGTTCTTCTTGTAATGGAAGATGGGGAGTCAAGAAAGCACCAGAGGAAACGAGCAAGATGGGGTCAAAGTCACTTTTATAACAAAGCTACTCTCATGATAAATAACCCACTCCCTCCATTAATCTAATTCATGAGGAAGAGCCCTCATGATCTAATCACTTCCTATTAGGCCCCACCTTCCAACATTGTTGGAAGCTAAGTTCCCAGTGCATGAACTTTGGGGGACACATTCAAACCATAGCACTCCCCATCTCTGAAACGATCCCTGAAACAAAGAGGGGAGGATATGCCAACACCATAGGGGCAGGATCGACCTCACTCAAAATATGGCTTCTACACATGGAGGAAGGGGGATAGATGTACCTGGATACTGGAGAGACAACTACAATGTTCACGATGTAGATTTGAGCCAGTTTTTACAACGTTAAAGTAAAATCCAGAAGACCTGGAGACACCCATGTTGCTGATGTTTGGGTTACACAGGATAAGAAATACTAAAATCCAGTTAAAAAAATGCACATTGTCTTGATGCTCTGTGATGCCAGTGTTTGAACATTTTTCAAACATCCTGATTTCCAAATATAAACTTCAAAATATTCATGGAAGCAAGGTGTCATTGTTGAGAGCCAGGTTTTAGGGAGTTGAAATCCGCACTCTGACCTTACTCTTGACTTCTGCAACTCAGTCTCCTCATCCATAAAATGAAGGTAATGATAATACTTGCCCCAGAGTATTGGTAGGAGGATTAAGTGACTGAATATTTATAAAATTCTTAGAACAGTTCCTGGCAGGAGGTAAGTGGTAGTTAAAAATAATTAAAAACTAGAAGCTTTTGGGTTTCCTGATGGCTTCCAAGATTTTTTTTCCAGTTCTTTCCTCTCTTGACCCACAGATACTGAGATCAAAATGCATTCCGTTGATTCTCCCTATCATCCACAAAATAGATTCATCTCTGGGGACCAAAAATAAATAACTGACCCGATATTGATTGAGTTTGGGGGTCGCTATTTCTTCTCAGTGAACAATTTGTTCTATTTAGAACACTAAGAACTCAGTGATTTACAAAATGGTTTTTCGATTGTGCAGTGAATGAGAGTGGATAATTCCTCCAAAATGGCAAATTGATGAAATAGCATACTGGCTGGGTAGAAGCTTTCAGGATACCAGACACTCAAAATCACAGATGATGGTTCTGTCTTAAATCTTTGATCAAAGCCTTTTTGTCATCAAAAATTCAGGCAATGATGTTTATCATAGTGTTGTTTATAATAATGAAAAATCAGGAATGTTTTAAATGATCAATGATAAGCACTACTAAATAAATTATAGTACAGTCACAGGGTAAAATTATTAAGCCCTAAAAGCTATCTTTGGAAAGAGTTTTCAATGACAGTTCAATGTTTTCAAGACAATGGTAAGTGAAAAAAGCAAGACACCAAATAACATAAAGTATAGGGTCTTATACACACACCCACAAGTTCAAAGAGGGAAAGACTAGAAGAATCTGTATCTGAAACATACCTGTGTTTGCCTCTGGGAGTGAAGTATTGAGTGCTTTTTTTTTTTTTTTTTTTTTTTTTGTGGGGGAACCTCAAACTATCTCCCTGGGTAGAGTGCTATGGCATCACAGCTCACAGCAACCTCCAACTCTCGGGCTTAAGCGAGTCTCCTGCCTCCGCCTCCCAAGTAGCTGGGACCACAGGTGCCCGCCACAACACCTGGCTAATTTTTTTTTGGTTGCAGCCGTTATTGTTGTTTGGCGGGTCCGGGCTAGATTTGAACCTGCTACCTTGGGTGTATGTGGCTGGTGCCTTAGCCGCTTGAGCCACAGGTGCCGAGCCAGTATTGAGTGCTTTTAATTTTCTTTTCTTTATATTTTATATGCAAATCTCTGGATGACAGCTCTAAACAGAGAAGGGCCACCATTCTTATTAAGATCCTTGAGCTCCCTAGGATTCTTCACACCATGGTTGTTGTCAAACTCTCCTTCTATTTTCTACAATTCCCTTGTTTCCACCCAGTAAATTTCCCTTTTACTTAAAAGATAAAAGATGCTTTCTGTTTCTTGTAAATAACAATTAAAAAAACCCATTAATCAATACAACACCTTAATTATCTCCGATACATACATTTTATATCCTCAACTATGCAGTAAGCTCTTTGCTCCTAAAGACTCTTAGATTTTGTTCCTATTTTCTTTCTATGTCTCTCAGAACACAACTAAGCCAGTTCTCAGTACATAGGATCGCAGATGCTGTCAGTTTCCCTGGAATCGACTGGGAGCCCAAAGAGGCATGTAAAATACATCCCTCTGAAGCATTGCAGGTCACCATAAGGCTTAATGAACGGGGAAGGTGATATAAATAAACATCATCCAAGCTCTAAGCAGCTCCCGACACACGTGACCAGGGCTTTTCAAGAGCAGAGCAAGCTTTTAGGAGAAGGAAAAGTCCAGGAGTGCTGATCCTGTTATAAAAACATTCTTTCTACTGCTAGTCATTAACCTGCAACCCCAAGTTGCTGAGACACTGCGTTCTGCAGCAGAATCCCTCTCTCATCTAATCAGAACCCCGTTATTGGGGCTGGGCTGGCATAAACAAGGATCCCAGGATGTTTTAAGGAGCTTTTCTGAAGTCAGACATACATACCTGCTTACACGTGAAATTTCCTAACCAGGCTTATTTTTTTGGTAATAAAACAATTTCACAGATAGTATCTCTTTCACGCACTAAGTGTTTTACAAACACCATGCATTATCTACTCTCCACCCCACCCTCCCCCCCAAAATTTTAAACCAGGGTAAATCTCACTGCCTCCATCCCTAGGCAGTCTGTCCTTTATGTCCATTGGTCTCTGCCCCTCTTTCCTTAATTCCCTTTTGGGGTTTTGGTGCTACTCCATTAGCCAGGGATGTGCGTCTTTCTGCCATCTCCTGCTCTGCTTGGATGCCACCTTCTCTACAGAGTCTCTTCTGAGCCCTAATATCCATCTGCATTTTTTCCCTTCCCCCAGCCCTAAACTAGGTAAGATGCCCTCCTGTGTGTCTCCTTGGCACCCTGCTTGCCTCTTCATGACACTTTTCACACTGAATGGTAAAGGTCTACTTGTCTGTCTTCCACTAACCTGCAAAATGCACAAGGCCAGGGACTGGCCCTAATTTCCCCTCACAGCCACTGTGCTGCTACTAGGTGGAGAGTTCATTAATTCACTCAAAATATCTTTGCTAAATGCATTCTATGTACCAGGCAGCGTACAAGGTGCTGAAAACAAAAAGTAAATAGGAACACGATATCTAGGCTTACAGAACTTACCTTCTAGTTGGAAGGAAGATGTGAATTCAATAAACATACAAATCTTAAACACCTACTACATGTACTGTGACCAGCTCTGTTCTAGATGCTGAGGCCACAACTGTGAATTCCTACTCTTTAGAGTTTACATTTCTAATTCCACTGTGATTAGCATGCAGTGGGGAGATGCCTGGTGTTATAAGGCTTATAACAGGGGACTTGGCCTTGTCTGGATGGTGATGAGAGAAGTCTTTCCTGAGGACATGACCATTTGTGCCTGGGACACAGTTAATGTGTGTGTGTGTGAGAGAGAGTATATGTGTGTGTATCTAGAGCTACATCTCTGTATATAAAGCTAGACATAGACACAGATATGGACTTTGGTACAGGCCTAGATCTATCCTGAGCTCTGAAGGATGAGCAGGGGCTGTGTAGGCAAAGAAGACGGAGGAGCATTCCTGGCAGTGTGAAGAGTGTGGGCAAAGGCTCTGATCTGATGCAGCCGGCATACAATGCATTCCTGGACCTGGCTGGAACATAGAAACAGTAGGGACGTGGAGAGTGCCAGGACCAGAGTGCTGGGAGGCCAATGGCTGTGCGATGCCCAGTGAATCAGCCACACAACTCACTGTGGGAGGTGTGGCCTCTGTGTGCATTTGCCAGGTAGGATGAGCTCTTCAAGCAGGTGTGTGTCTCCTGGCCCTCAGCACCTGCTTCCCCTACCAACTGGCTGATTCATTAAATTCCCATGTTTACTGATTCATTTCAGTTCAGGGGAACTCGTGTGGATGTGGTGGCCTGGGTCTTTTGGTCCTGTCTGTGTGCACCTCTCATACCCATACTGTTCTGCTACCCCTGAATCCTTTGCAACACACTTTGTAATACAAAGAGATTTCAGGGAGTCTGGGTCTGTTACAACAATGCTGTAGAAACGTAAGTATGGGCTTAATCCACAGTCTGTACCCAGTGAAAAAGTTTGATTGCATAACTTTCTAATTTCATTATTAAAAACTCTCTGTCCCTTACATAAAGCTGAAAAACTCATTAGGATGATGGTAGGAAGTTTCCTTGAAGGATTTCATAGAAATCCTCTAAATTTAATGTCTCTACAACCTATTTTGTGTTTCTTGGGCCAAACCGGGGGGCTACTTTTTCGTTTGTCTCCCTCTGTTCTACAGATCAAATAAGGCCTAGTGCTACAAGAGGCTCTAATTACTTCTTTGTGTGTTTACAGGCTGCTGTGATTCACACAGGGTCAAGTGTGTGAGCCCTCTCCTCACTGGCCGGGAAGCTCAGAAAAAAGCAAGGGAGGTGAGGGAAAACAGCAGCCTCTCAAAAACAAAAGAGCAAGAAATGAGGGTGATAATGGGAATTAGGAAGTTACACTCAAAATGCTCAGCAAATAAATGGAAACTGAGCCCGGGCATGGTAGCTCATCCTTATAATCCTAGCACTCTGGAGGCCCAGGCAGGAAGATCCCTTGAGCTCAGGAGTTCCAGACTAGCCTGAGAAAGCAAAACTCCCATTTCTATTAAAAGTAGAAAAATTAGCCAGGCATCATAGTGGGTGCCTGTAGTCCTAGCTGCTCAGAAGTCTGAGGCAGGAGGATCAGCTAAGCCAGGAGTTTGAGGTTGCTATGAGCTAAACTGATGCATGGCACTCTAGCTTGGGCAACAGAGTGAGACTCTGTCACAAACCAAAAACCTAAACTAAAAACAGAAGGAAATAGGGGCTGTGAAGGAATTTGGGCCTTAGGGGCCACTCCTGCTACAGATGGCCCACCCATGGGGGACATTGATCAGCAAAGGCTAGGGAAAGGTGAGATGGCTCACCATAATCTGGGTTTGTAATCAGTCAGAAAAATAAGAGACATTGGAAATCAAGAAATGAGGCCACTGAGTGATGACGGGAAAGAGTGTGACTTCCTCAAGCTGGAGACATTTCTAAGCAGCTGGCCACCTACCGATTTCCTATGAAGTATCCCGGATCTTCAAGGAGACATCTGATAATTAGGTGTTAGGCTAAAATGGAACCACTGAACATATTAATGTCTTCATTTTTTAAAATGTATTTTTATGGTCAAAAAATGTAGGACATATAGACGAAAAGCATAGAGACAAAAATAATCGACTCCTGTCACCTAGAGAGCACATGAAGAGGCTCTTTGAAGTATTTCCTTAAGTCTTTGTTTTATCTGTGCATGAGGACCTCAAACTTTTCCTCCCAAATTAGGAAATCATATGAAACATTTCATGTTGTAACTGCTTTTCTAACTTAAAAATATATAATGATGTCATACCGTAACAATACACATGATTTTGTAACATTTAAAATAACTGAATAGTATTGAATCATATGGATTTGGAGTAATTTATTTACTTCCCTGAAGGTTTGAAAAGTTTGGGGTTTTTTTTTTTCATTTTTAAAGCATTATAAACAATGTTATAATGAAGATTTTGTCAGTAAAATTCAGTACATAGCCATGACGATTATCTTAGAGTAAATTCCTACAAGTGGAATTGTGAGAGCAAAGGGCATAGATGTGTTTAAAGAATTTGAATAGTATTTCAAATTCCCCTTGCAGAAGTCCTGCTGGCAGCATGTAAGCATTCCCACTTTTTCGACTTTCTCAATGAAGTATGCCTTTCAAGGCATTGATGTAGGGGAACACTGGCCATGCTAATTAGGCAGGTTGAAGAGAACTGTCCATCAAAATGTCATCATTTTAGTTTTTTTCCATATGTAACCCCCTTCATACTCCCTTTCTCTACCCCCTTGTTTTCTCCTTACCGGTACTTGGGCACCCATCATCTGTCTCTTGCATTAAAGCTGCTTAGCAAGACTCACTGCCCTTGGGTTCCTAATAGAATCCTTGCCGATGTTGCCTATAGTCTACATACTCACTCAATTATTCATTCATGTGTTCAAACTCTTATTTGGGGATTATTGAGCATCAAGCACATGTGGGAGGTAAACACCGTCACTGCACTCAAGGATTTTACAATGGAGTTGGGCAGAAGAAACACATACATTTCAACAATAATCATCAAGCAATCATGATGCACCAGTCCCCGGGATACAGAAATAATTAATACCTGGTCTGTGATTTCTAGGAGTTTGTCCCATGGAGAAGAGAGACACCAACAAATCGTTTCTCCACCATGTGGTTAGTACTATGTATATCAGTCTCGTGGCAGCAGAAGGCAGCATGGTGTGGTGGGGAAAGAATGGGCTTCAGAATCAAGCAGACTGGATTGAATGAATGATTTTCTACTTTCTAGTTCTGGGGCCCTAAGTGAGCCACTTGAAGCCTTGTTTCCATGTACCAGGTTTAATGTACAGATTGAACGAAATAGGGTATGTGAAGGACCTTCCATATATTACATAGAGACACTCTATACATAATTGATTGCTGTCAGCAGGATGTGGTCAGGGGTGGATTTGTAGGGGAAGGAAGGGCTGGGCCAGGATAAAAGGGTGGCAGTATTGGGCACAAAAGGTGAAGGAAGGAATTCCAAGCAAGGGGAACAGTGTGTGCAGAAGTGGGACGTGTAAACCACTTGGCCTGCTTGGAAAATTATCATGGTTTAGTGATTTTTGTGCCATAAAATGAAGGACAGGGGAGAAAACAGTAAGAAGTAGGCAGTAGATGATCTTCAGAAGGCTTCATGAGTCAGAGTGAGAAGACCACATGTTATCCCCTTCAGCTGTGCTGTCCAAGGCAGCAGCAATTAGCAGCATGTGGCTATTTGAATAAACTAAAATTAACTTAATTAAGTTTCCATTTCTTGGTCACTCTAGCCACCTTTCAAGTAAGTGCTCAGTAGCCCCATATAGCTAGTGGCTGCCATATTGGACAGTGCAGACTTAGACTGTTTCCACCATCGGAGGGACTTCTACCAGACAATGCTGCCCTCAAGCCTTGCCACTTGAAGTCATCAGCAGTCCAGTGCCGCGGGCTCACCTGGAAGCTAGTTAGAAATGCAGCGTCCCAGGCTCTACCCCAGACATAGTGAATTACAGTCTGCATCCTAATAAGATCCACCAGCCACCCTCCTGGCAGGTGTCAAAGTTTGAGAAGCTCTTCTCTCTAGATTGGGGAGCCATTGATAGCTCAAGCAGGAGCAGCACGGTTGAACCCATGCTTCAGAAGGTTGTTCTAGTGGAAGGTTGAGGAAGAGAAGGGCAAGACCAAGGGAAGAGAGACCAGTCAAGAGATGGTGGCAACAGGGCTCCAACTTTGAGAAAGTTAGAAAAAGGCACCTCTTCAGGGTAGAAGCCCCAAACAGTGTGGTGAGCAGAGTGTGGGCTGGATTTACACTCTCCCTCTGAGCCAGGCACCCTCACGCAGAGAGCAGGTGCATAGGCATACCGAGCAATGAGGACTGTCCGCGCTACAGGGCTTCAGGATATGTGTATTATTGACAGCAACAAGCCACCACTCTGTGGGTTGCTGTTTGGAAAATGCTGTTACTGTAGGAAGAAAGGGCAGTTGCGGGCAGGAGAGAGGACCAGCAAGGAGGCCTGGCCTGTCACCCCATGCACTAATGGGCAGCCCTGCTCTGTGCTGTCCCTATTTCATTTCCCACCAGGAAAGTGATTAAACTAATTGCCTTAAACCAGTGCTGTATTCCATGTGTATAACACCCATAATTTGGGGTTTGAATACAATTGCAGTAAATTATACTAATCACAGGGAGACTTCATTAAACGAATATAGGTTTATTTAAAAGAGTGTCGTTTTAAGCAGTCATTATTCCCTAGTTGAAATGGTACTTTCTTGTTTTTATTATAGAAGATGTTGAATACTTCTAAACTTTGTTAATTGGAACTCTGTTTTTTCTGAAACGATGGGAGTTTTTTGAAAACGTTAACCCATTTGGAGATGCAGCCACCTTTTAAATCATGAGCCATAATGCTTAAGAAGAAAAAAAAGAAAACCTAGAAGTAACTTTAAGTACACGGTCGTTCAACTCAACTCAGTTCTCTCTAATCTGAACACTTTGGGATTTCTAGGACAAGGCAAGGTTTAATTTATGCCCTTCCCATTGCCTTAGATAACATGATTTGGGGCAGAGAAACTGACTAGTGTTGGCTACACAATATCACACATACACAAAGACATACACACATCCTGTTTTGGTTAGAGTTCTTGTAGGAGTCAAGTGTCACACTCAAACAGGGTAATTGAGGACTGTCTAATAGAAGGATCCTTTACAGAGAAGTCACAAGCACCATTGAAGCACTCTGGGTCTAGCAGTAGCTGGGAGCTGTTACCACTCTAGGCCAGGGGGGGAGGGGGAAAGGCACTGAGTGAATCTCTGAGAGAGTAGCTGCAAGGGAAGCCTGACCCGAAGGAGCTTTGGACTTTAGCAGAGGGATGCAACCAATTGAAAAATGATAGGGAAGGATGGGAGCTGAGGGAAGAAGTCTCCTAACCTCATACTTCTCCCTCCTTCTTCTTCCTTCTTTTTTCCTGGCACAATCCATTGGCCAAACCTAACTGGAAGCTAGATGGAAAGAAAACCTGTTGCTGCTGTCCATCGAGGGGAGACTCCTCAAGACACAAAGCAAAGTGGAGAAGGGTAAATAATGAATCCACAGGATTGCATGCAAAATGTCCAGCCCACAACTCCACACACAGTTATCCACAAACACAGCTCACATTTTCATAACAACTTACAGTTAGCAAGTATTCTACTTTCAAATATTTTTATAATATGTACCTGACCAAGGTAGTCTATATATATTTATGTAATGAATCAATTAAACATATATATATATATATTTTTATTGTATTAGGACATTTATATTCTTCATTTAGAAAGATTCACCTGTACCCTTAAAAGATAAACCATAGACATGATATTTGTCATTGAACTTTCTTCCTATTCCCAATAATTGAGTTTCTTTTTATAACCTCCATTGCAGAATAATACACACAAAATTTACCGTTTTAGCCATTTAGGTGTACAATTTGGTGCTATTAAGTCCATTCATGATGTTGTGCCACCACCATTACTGTCTGGTCCCAGGATTTTTTTCTCATCACAAATGGAAACTGCATACACGTCTATTTTGAAAGAGATAGACTGTTTTCTTCATGCAAAGATCTGTGAAAGGCAAATGATGCATAAGTTCTATTAAGTAATGTGACAATTTTCCTAATAGGCTAGGTTAAAACAACTTCAATCTGATTTTACTATAGGAACAATGAAATATAGAGAGTAATTGCATGGCATTACACCAAATTAGCATGTATAGAGTAGTTAATGCAAACATAGGACCTGGATATTTGAGAACATAACTTCCTGTTGACTATCTTGATTGATCAAATTGGCCAGAAAGATGATGGACTTTTTTCACTTCCGTTTGACTGTAGAGATGTGAATGCTTTGAAAGCACATCCTTTTTCCTTCCCAAATGATGAACGAGTGATTTTCAATTCCCAAGCTTTGCCAAAGAAGTCAAAATAAATTTCTGAAGAGTTTTGACCAGCGTAATTTGACAATCTCCACAGCCTGTGTGTGACAGATGGGAGGTCTAGTCTGGTTCTGCCATCCCTAGCTGTATGGATGCAGGCTGGCAATCTGGTCTCCCTTATCTGTAAAATGAAGGGGCTGGACTTTGATCTCTAAAGCTCCTGGCAGCTCTAGGCTCTGCCTGCAAACCTCCAAAGCTTTCCCTGGAAAACACACTCTCAGTGTGAGCTCATCGCGTATCTAAACACATAGTATTCACCCTTCGGATGAAATGACCAGAGTGCAATTTGATCTTTTCTGCAAATCATGGATGTGCAAGCCAGCATTCTGTGCGTGTAAAGCCAGCTGGGGACAGGTTTAGCATTTGTGGATACAACTAAGCCAGAGTCTTCGACTAATATGTTTTCAATGAGTATTTTAATGATACGGGGAGGCTAGTACTGATCTGTGTCAGCAGCACAGTTTTCCCCATGGAGCTGGCTGACTGGCACTAATTCATCCTCTCTCCCACCTGGTCTCCTTGGTAACCAAGGGCCTAGATCTGCGAGATGTTTGCAGGACATCTGGCTGGGATTAATGTGCAGCCTAGTGCTATCAGAGATCAAGCTCACAGCCCTGGCTTTTGAAGACCCCATGCTAATTAAAGACCCAGCAGCCATAGGCGGGGATGTAGAACACCCCAACACTGCACCAGGTTAGCACAGAGGTTCAGAATACAGGTTCCGGAACCAGAATGCTTAGAACTTAATACCAGCCTGTCCTTCCAGGACAGTAGAAGATTGGGCAAGATTAATTTGCTTCTGTGGGCATTTGTAAGATGAGTTTCATCAATTCATCATTTGTAAGATGAGTTTAATAAGAGTAGTTATTCCTCATGTACTTGTTGACAGAATTAAATGCATTAATATATTAGAAGTACTAAGCAGTGTATACAGCAGGGTCAGCAAGGGCCCTTTACAAACTAGTCAATAGTACTAACAACATGATAACTCTGACACCAAGAAGAAAAACAGGGCTTTTCAAGATAACCACATGCACCATTGTTTTAGGGAGTTCTGTGGGAAAGATGGTGAGACTTAAAAGGTAGCTTCCAAAGCTTCTGCTAGGGCCGGGCATGGTAGTTTTCGCCTGTAATCCTAGCACTCTGGGAGGCTGAGGCAGCTGGATTGCTTGAGCTCAGGAGTTTGAGACCAGCCACAGCAAGAGTGAGACTCTGTCTCTACTAAAAAAATGGAATAAACTAGATGGGCTTATGGCAGGGCCTGTAGTCCCAGCTACTTGGGAGGCTGAGACAAGAGGAGCGCTTGAACCCAAGAGTTTAAGGTTGCTGTGTGCTGTGACACCACAGTATTCTATCCAGAGTGACAGAATGAGACTCTGTCTCAAAAAACAAAACAACCCACCCCACCAAAGGCCTCTTCTAGGTTCCCGTGAAAAGTATGCAAGTATGCAAGGTCAGCCTCTCAGAGCAAGGATCTGAGCACAGTGAAAGATAAAGACGAAGGTCACAGGCTTTCCCATCAGGCAGATCAGAGTTGGGCTCCTAGCTCTGCAGTTTCCTGACCATGCAAACTTGAAGAGACTAATCTATCTAAGCCTCACTTTCCTCAAATGCACAATGGGGATCAAAGCAGACCTATCTGGAGGGGTGCTGCACTATCCGTTTAATGACTGCACGGATAATGCCGCGTGCTGCCTGGAACATAGCCAGCGACCCATACACATTCCTGGCTGTTATTACTAGGTCTCATCGTGCCTCACTTGCTCCCAGTTTTCTCCCAAACCCCTCAGTGTACTCATTCATTTCATCTGCCAAACAGATGCCAGCACTAGCTCTGTGGTTTTAATCAAACGGGATGCCAAGGAGCTAAAAAATGATTAAGAGATGAGGTTGATGTACCTAATACCTGACAGACAGGCCTGGAAATGAGTAATAGATACTCCCAGTAACAGGAGAGACACTGCAAAGCCCTGTATGCAGTGTGAGATTACAGAGGGGAGCCGCAGCGGGAGGCAGTGAGGCAGGTCAGGACCAGACGAGGCATTTGGAAGAGGGCTGTGATGGCTAAGGAGAGGACGTGCATCCTCGTGGTGAGGGGCACAGACCCTGGACTCTGACCACCTAGGGTCATAGCTTTGTCCCCCCAGAGTTCATGTTAAGTCACTTTGTCCCTCCTTCTGTCTCAATTTTCTCAGCTGTACATGATGACATGATGATACTTACAGAATTAAGTGGATTAAAATATGTGAAGCATTGACCAGTACCTGGCTTATAGTAATCATTACTATTATGGTATGAGTAACAGAACAGGAGAATTCTCTAGGCAGGTAAGTTATCAGGAGTCCCTTTTTTTCCTTTTAAAACGTGACATGCCTACATAATCCTGCCGCTGTGGTTCTTAAAATCTGGAAAGAGGAACCTTCTTAGTCTGCCTGCAAGAAGAACCCAATCTCAGCCATGGTTTATCAGAAATACACGTGGCCTCCAATGGCTAGGATAGATATTTCTTTTCTTCCCTTTGGGCCACTTTTCAGCAAGTGCTGAGTCGACATTATATGGGCACACAGAACCCCCTTCCCCTTGACCTCCCAGCCTCCCACCTTCTCCACACTCATCTCCCCAGTGTCCTGGTCCTGCACTGTCATGGTGCTGGGGAACAGCTGGTGAGTGCTATTTCTCAGAGCTCCCCACAGTTCCCTGACTGGGGTCCTGTTTACCTGTGTCTTCAAATTCTTTAGGTACGGCACCCACTGTAAGCCAAACTCTTTTGTGTAAAAGTAATCACTTCCCACACAACGATCTGTATACATATATTTATGCTGAAATACTCCCACCCTTACCCCTCACTACAGCAAAACAGAGAAAGGCAATGAGGCTGGACACGGCATTGAACCTACAGAAAACATATTAGGGATTTTTTTGATTAATTCTCTATGTTGAAGTCTGGAATAGAGATTATTTCATGGTTCTCTTTATAAGGTCACCCAACGCCATGTTTAAGCCCCTGAGGTCTGGTTTAGGAGTGTTAAAGACTTAGGAGAGGATTCACATTGCCTAGGAGCAGCTGGGTGGAAGCATCATTCCCTAAACCCCATTAGGGTTCTGATTGCAGCAGCACCGGAGGCCTGATGGTCTCCTGACCACCAATGACTGAGTGAGCAGCCAGGCTCTCTGCGGCACCATGTGCTCATCGCTGGATGCGTTTTGCTTCTGCAGCCATATGGTGGTTCTGAAGAGCTCTTTTGTAGTTTGATGATCTGGAAATGACGAAGGCTCTCTCCACACTCTGTGTTGCTGCCTCATGTCTGTTTGGGAAGAATGGATGCTGCCAGGGCTTACTCTGCCCTTGACACTCTGAAGAAAGCCTTATGAACGGATTTATTACTATCATCACTTAGGCTCTAATGCCTTAACTGAGGTAAGGACCAGTAGTCTAAAAGCAAGTATCCACAATAGCATTTCTTCAACAACTAATGTGTGCCAGACACAGTGTTGGTTGCTGGAGACATAAAGATAAACAAGACGAATGGCACAACACTCCCACAGGGGAGAGAGACGAGGAAAATGGCAATCGCGCTGAAGTGGGAAAAACCCAAAGGTGAGGGTGTGTGGGAGCCTTGGGAGCTGAGAGAGCCAGAAATCATTTCCAAAAATAAGCTCAGTTGTAAAAGAAGGATAAAATTAATTGAGCACTTACTAAGTCTAGGTCCTATACACATTTTACTTCTATTATTTTAATTATTTCTTTCATTAAAATCACAGAGCTAATGAACAACAGACATAGGGTTTAAATCTAGGCCAGTTCAATCCAAACCCATTCCACTCCATCCCACTGTCCAGGAAGCAGGCAGGCCAGTGGGGCAGGGAATGGGATGTTGGGCCAAGGAAACAGCCTCCCCTGGTGGTAGGAAGCAACAGTGGACTCAAAGCCAAACACAGGAGGCCAGCGTTGGACTCCTTCCCATTCTGTGGCAGACACATGGCACTGTTTGTCATTCAGCCCTGAAGTGGTCTTGGAATTCTCAGCCCACTCCTGCAGGATCACTATGGATCAGATTTGAAACCTTCCTGCCAAGAAAAGATCTGGAGGAGCCATAGGGGTCCACAAGGAAACTCGCCGAGCCAGAGGTTCAAAAAGGATGTTTTTTCTCAAGTTCTCAGCTGCCCAAGGGTAATAGTTACTAACCTGAAAATGCTATCACTAAAACGTTGAGGCTAATGCTTGCCCAAGGAATAGGACCTGAGTTCAAGTTTAAGATGCTTTTGGTGCTGAAATCTCACCATTAGCTACCAATAAACATTTGCCTATCTCGAATCCAGACAGCAGAATGGCACTAAAAGCTTGGTAAGAAGGACTCAAAATTGGGCTTTGCGTTGAAAACATAAGGATGGAGTCACCCCCAGCTACTGTCTTTGCTCTCCTCTTTAATTAAAGCACTCTTAATGTAGCTATGGAGAGACATTAAAAGCTACCCAACTTTGGTTGAAACATTTATGTTAGGCTGAAGCAACCTGCAACACCGCTCTGATCCAGTCAGAACTTTGATTAAAAACCTGCAACATTTTCTGCCTCAACAGTTTTTGAGCAATTGGCTGATGTTTGATGCCCAATTGGGATTAATCTCCATTTCCCAATAAGAGGAATAGCTGTTTCTCAGGTCGTTTTTTGCTGGCTGCAATATCTTTGTAATATCCTTCCAGGGGCTCCTGTGGGCTTAAATATATGACATTCAAAAACTAATATGTAAATGAATTTCTATCCATTTTATCAAGGGAGTTTTCTCTCTATTTGTAATCTGTCTTTCATGATTTTTATTCTTCTTATAGGAAACAGAAGTAAGAGGTATATTCAGGCCATCACCGTAACCTTGAGGTTGGCTCTCTGTGATGAAACTGGAAGCCAATCCCAGATGAGAGCCCCAGTTGTTCCAGAAAAACATTGCCAAGTCTGCTGCTCCTGCCCAGTTGTCACACACCTTTAGTGGGAGCCATACAACATCTGTTGCCAGGGTAACCATCAGTCCACCACGTCAGCCTTGAGTCATAAATGATGTGAGGAGAAGGGCTGCCAGGAAAAAAGGGGTATGCAAATGCTTCTGATGGTCCCCCACCTCCAGATGTGGCCTCGGGCTGCCATAAAGCTTAATAGAAACCTGCCATCAGATCCCTTCAGACCTGAAAGACCCTTCTTTCCTTACTACTCCTTCAAGGATTCTTGGACCTCCATTACTCTTATCGCAAAGCCTCTTCAGGTTCCTTTGCTGCTTAGCATGTTACGTGAGCAGCACTAGTCAAAACGACAGACTGCTGGTTGGCACTTCACCCTTCACAGAATGTGTCCTGGGCTGCACCTTCAGTGACACTAGACTGGGGCTGGGGATTGTGCAGTTGGGAAAATCTACTACATGATTTTGCTTTTACATCTCCCAAAATGCCCATGATGCTGCAGACAAATTTAGAGAGAGATTAATAAATCTACCTTCACTGAGCGACTAGCTCTAGTTTTCAAAAATCATTCTTAGGTATATTAGCAAAGAATTGAAAACAGATATTAAGCAAAACTTGAACATGAATGCTTGTGCTAAGAATATTTACTTACCCAGAGCCAAAAAGTTAAAAACAACCTAAATGTCCGTGGATGGATGGATGAATAAACGAAGTTTGGTATATTGTACAATGGAACAGTATGTAGCCACAGAAAGGAATGAACTACTGATACTATGTATATTCTATAACATGGTGAACCTTGGAAATATACCAAGTGAAATGAGATGGGCCCCAATGGTCACATATCCAGAATAGGTAAATTTGTAGAGACAGAAAGCAGCTTAGCAGTTGCCAGGGACTGGGGAAGAGGTGGAAGTGTGCACAGACAGTTTAATGGGCATGGGGTTTCCTTTTGGGGTGACGAAATGGTTTAGATCTACCTAGAGGATGCACAACACTGTAGAGGTGCTTAATATTCCTGAATTGTACACTTTAAAAATGTTTAATTCTATGGTCTGTGAATTTTATATCAATTAAAAAAAGACAGTACAAAAAATTATTTTTAAAAAAGCAGAAAGAAGAAACATTACCGTATTATTCCATAATCCAAAACCAAAATACTATTCACATATATATTTTTCAAACTTAACTATGTTACAGAAGTTTCATAAGCTTAAACTACTGAGCAAAGTTTCTTGATAATTTGTATTTTGACATACTCCTTAATACTAATGTGTACAGAAATCTGTAATGTATGAAAATGCCTATTTCACATATTTATTTCCTAATATTGACTGGCATTGACTGGTCTCCTAAAAAGTCTCCTAAAAAGGGGGTGATGTATCACATTGTTGTTTCAATTCTATTTCATTTGATTGTTAATAGGGTTGCTACTCTATAAGATTTTTGTTTTGAAATAACAGTGAAAAGTTTAGTAGAGACTTCTCTATGCTTTATTTTGTTACAGGAGGTAGTAGGTGGTCATTATTGTTTCGGGGGAGAATCCAAGAGAAAATTAGTTAAAACACTATACTAGAAACAATTGTCCCTGAAGGGGAATTAGAGAATTGCAAGACTGATATGATCAGATTACTCAGACTGCAATACTGAGCAGAGACAGACAATGTAAAAGATAACAGAGCAGATAAAATTTTAAAGTCTTGAAAAAAAATCCAACAGTTTGTATCCATGAAAGATTTGCCCTTGCACAATCGTGGGAGGTGGTTAAACACTTTGAAGCTATCGGCTTCCTGTCTGCTGCGGCTGGAATAGCCACGTCTGGCCTCTATGGCTGCCAGAGGAGAAGCACAGAAATACATCAGAGCGGTGCTGGTATATTTCC
>CAUYQV010074704.1:0-25706 GCA_963574575.1 Galagoides demidoff
AGACGGAGCCTCAAGCTGTCCCCCTGGGTAGAGTACCATGCCATCACAGCTCATAGCAACCTCCAACTCCTGGGCTCAAGTGAGTCTCCTGCCTCGGCCTCCCAAGTAGCTGGGACCACAGGCGCCCGCCACAACGCCCGGACATTTTTTGGTTGCAGCCATCATTGTTGTTTGGCAGGCGGGGCTGGGGATTCGAACCCTCCACCTTAGGTGTACGTGACTGGTGCCTTAGCCGATTGAACCACAGGCGCCAAGCCTGAATATGAAACTTTAATACCCTACTCTCATTCACCACCGCTTACCCTTTCATTTCCTCCTACTAGTACCTCATTTGCTATCATTCTTCAGCTTCACTGAGACCACAATCCATTCATCCCACCACTTTCTCTTGTCCGTTCTTGATTTCTCTCTTGGGTTTAGAGCCCATGATTCATCATTATAACCATCCCTTTTTGCCCACTTCAATCTCCAACATACTTTCCTGGAAAAACCACAACCTGATTGAACACTACAACCTGAGATGGGGTTTCATGCCTGTACCTTAGCAGCTGAATGTTGCTGGAGAAAAATCACACAAACAAGCTGAATGACTTCATTTTAAATTTATAATCTTAAACCTCAAAAGGTACTCAATACTGCCCAGCAATCCTCTACTTTCCTATGTGGTAAGCATGAATTTGCAGCTACAGTGGTGACGTGCAAGAAGTGCCTCATTCATTTCTCTAAATCAAATTTTATCTATTCTGAGCACTTTTCTGCTAAGATGACAAGAAATTCCATTTTGGTCTTTATGAGCCTTCTTCCCTACTTCCTAGGAAAATATGAAATTCATGAGATTTTATGCAAGGCAAGATATTTAGTTTTTTTTATGTTTGTGTTTTAGTTCACTATGGTCACTGCTAGGTATGCTTTGACCAAATCCACATTATCCCTTGAAAGCAGATGTTTCATTACAGCCCCAGAAGCTCCACCACACTACACTCCCTTTTAGTTCTTTGTGATTGTTTTGCTCCTTCTTACCTTGGGGCCTTTTCGTATTTTGTTCTGTACCCAAAAGGCACAATACCCCATCCCCTTCATCTGGTCTACTTTTCATCATGCTTTAGAGCAGTAGTTCTCAACCTTCCTAATGCCGCAGCCCTTTAATACAGTTCCTGTGGGTCACGACAGATTGAGAACCGCTTCTTTAGAGGTTAGCTTCCAATCATCCCTCCTAATATGAAGATTAAAACCACATACACACATATATTTAATGACTTTTTAAAATCTGAAAATATCAAATATTGATGAGGATATGGAATGCTCAAACACCGCTAATATGCATATAAAAATGGCAAAACTGGTGGGGTACAGTGGCTCATGCCTGTAATCCTAGCACTTTGGGAGGCTGAGGCAGGTGTATTGCTTGAGCTCAGGAGTTTGAGACCAGCCTGAGCAAGAATAAGATCCTGTCTCTACCAAAAATAGAAAAACTAACCAGGCAAGGTGGTATAGGCCTGTAGTCACAGCTACTGGGGAGGTTGAGACAAGAGGATTGCTGAAGCCCAAGAGTTTAATGTTAACTTAGAGCTATGACACCAGGGTACTCTGCCCAGGGTGACAGAGTGAGACTCTGTCTCAAAAAAAGAAAAAAAAAAAAACAAAGAAACAAACAAACAAACAAAGAAAACAGCCAAGGCCGGTAGATAACTCGAGCTCATGAGTTCAAACCAGCCTCAGCGAAAGCAAGACCCTGTCTCTACTAAAAATAGAAAAACTGAGACAAGAGGATCTCTTGAGCCCAAGAGTTGGAAGTTGCTGTGAGCTATGGTGCCACAGCATTCTACCCAGGATGACAGCTTGAGACTTTGTCTCCAAAAGAGGGGGCGAGGGGGAACTACTATGGAGAACTATTTGATAGTTTATCATAAAGTTAAATATGTATCTAATCTATAACCAGTAATTCTACTCCTGTGTCCCCAATGCTCAAAAGAAGTAAAAATGTATGTCCACAAAATTATTTGTACAAGAGTGTTCATAGCAGATTTATAATAGCCAAAACAGGAAATAACTAAATAGATACTGTTCATCAACATGCAAATGGCTAAACAAACTTATAACATTTGTACAATGGAACACTACTCAGCAGAAAGAGGGAAGGGAGGGAGGGAGGGAGGGGAGGAAGAAAGGAGAAAGAAAGAAAGAAAACTGTTGATAAACGCAAAAGCATAGATGCATTTCAGAAGAATAATGTAAAGTGAAAGAAGTGAAACCAAAAAGAAAGCGTATACACAGTATGGTTCTACGAAGTTCTAGGATAGGCGAAACAAATATATATTGACAAAAATCAGATCAATTGTAGTGGTTTCCTGGGATGGGGAAGGGAGGAGATTGGCTGGAAGGGACATGAAAAAATGTTCAGTGGTGATAAAAATTTTCTATAGCTTAATCTGGGTGATGGTTATATTCATGTAAGATTTGTAAAAACTCACTGAAATCACTGGGCACAGTGGCTCATGACTATAATCCCAGCAACTGGGGGGGCTGAGGCTGGAGGATCACTTGAGGCCAAGACTTTAAGGCTACAGTGAGCTATGATTGTACTACTGCATTTTAACCTGGATGACAGTGAGACCCTACTCCTAAACAAACAAAAAACCTAATTGAAATCATACCTCAGTTTAAAAAATGAAAACAAAACCAAAATCATCTCACTGCTAAAGAAGCCTTTTCTGGGCTCCATAACTCAGTTAAACTTAACTCTTAAATACTTAAATACTGCTCATGTGCCCGTTCTTCATAGATCTTGTCACAGCTAGAATTTTACACTTATTTTTGTGGTTACTTGATTTACTTTTGGATCTTTCTCTAGACCCCTAGGAGGAAGGAATCATGACCAACAGCATCTGTATTGTTTCCCACTGTATCTCGGGGGTCTAACACAGTGCCTGGCAGAGAGGGCGTAGCAAGGACCAGAATCGAAAACTCCTGATTCTCATTCTCAGCTCAATGCTTCCTGCACTCTGCCATTCTGACAGTAAAGACAAAGGTCTGCCTCAACGCCTAACTCTAATCCCATTTGCACTGGGACACCATCTCTATTCACCATTCATTCATCACTCACTCATTTCACAAATCTTGAGTGGCTACTCTGTGCAAGCATATGGTATATGATGGGGATGGAGAACATGGACAATGAATAATAATGATACAATTCCTTAATTATAACTTAGGTCCCTGCTAGAGGTTGACATATCCAATGCTAAGAGAATATGTTACAGAGAAACCTGAGTCTCAGGTGGGATGGGTGGGCAAGAAAGGCTCCTGGAGGAAGGGACTATAAAGCTGTGCTCCAAAGGATGCTTAAGAGTTAACCAGGCAAAGATAGGGCAGGCATAGGCAGGGCCTATTTTCCAAGCAGATGTTAAGGGTCTGAAGCTGGAAGGAGTTTGTCAAGGTTTTCAGAGGAGTCTGGTGTACATAGTGCTCAGAGAACAGGGGAAAGGGTACAAAAAGAGGCTGAGGCTAAAGAAGGGGCATTAGGATCAGGCAACACCTTGAGGACAACATCAAGAGTTTGGGAGTTTGATCACTTATAAGAAAAGTGTAGGTTGTTTAAATAAAATTTAGCACAGAACCTCCTTAGTTGGCAATGAAGGAAATCTGACAATAAGTAACATATACTGAAGTAGAGTGAATAGTTTATGCCACCTACAAGCCTAATCACAGGTCACTCTCCATCATCATTGCCTGCTATTAATAGCATTTCGTTTAGCTCTCCCCTCAAGGCTTAGCTGTGCTGCAGAGAATTAAGGGAAGGGTCATTACTCTCTCAGATTAGAACTAAAGGGACAGGAACCCTCTCCCCTGAGGCCATGGTGTAGTGGGGGCTGTCTCCAGATGGACAGTGAATGAAGCACAAAGAACAGAAATCAATGTAGTGGGTCAGGAGGGAGGACCAGTCCTTCCTCCACAGAAGGAGGCTCTGTCAATTGCCAAGGCTAGATGGCCAGCCCTCAATGCTTCCTCCTTCGATGCCTGCCTCCTCTCTATACACTGGAAACAACTGTCAGGTTTTGCATGATGGGTTAATTCTACACATCTCCACATCCAGTCTCCCCATCTAGAACATTAGCTCATAACAACTTCTTACATGTCCCAGCTTTTCACAGCTTACGAAGCATTTTCCATTATTTCACTTGGTTATCACAGCAACCTCATTTCATAAACAAGATAACTAGGGCTCAAAAAGGGAAATGACTTGTTCACAGGACCCAGCTATCATATAATAAAACCAGAATTTGAACCCAAGTCCTTGGAATATATTGAGGGTAGCCAAGTCACATGAAGATAATCTCTTGCAACCACTTTTCCCAGACAATGTGAGTTTTTTCTGAGTACAAAGTATTCTCCTTAGGCATGCTGTCCATTCAAGGTCTGCTGAGGTTGGCATAACATTGTTTCACCTCCTAGCCAGGAGTTTGGGGTGTTCATCACTTCTTCAGGAAGTACTTTGGATACCATCTCTCTACTCTGCTAATACAAGAATGGGGACAGGGCAACTCAACAGCTGGGTTAGGCTCTCTCCATTGTTACAGTCATGTCTTTAGAGCAGCGGTTCTCAACCTATGAGTCGCAACCCACAGGAACTGTATTAAAGGGCCGCAGCATTAGGAAGGTTGAGAACCACTGCTTTAGGGGCTAATACATAACATCCCTTTAGTGTCTGTTCAAATTTGGAAACAATTGAGAGACAGACAGAGGAGTCAGGCAGAGAGAGATTAAAATATCCCCCTTATAAAGGTGATGTTGGAGAACATAGCTTAGTCAGTTGGCCAAGTGAGCTTGCTAACGCTTTGCTCTTGAATTTGCCAGATTTACCTTTTAGAGAGACTGGCAGTGTAGGAAAACCACATGTTTCCCACTACCACTGGCAAACTTAGGGTACCATGGAGGGATAGAACCAAGCACCTTCTCACTATAGGTGGTGGGTCTCAATCTCACTCAAGTCCTTTTATCTCTTATTTGCCCACCAGAAAACTCACTCTCAAACCCATAGGTAGAAGAAAGAAAAAGAGGCCACAAGTGTTACGGTACTGAAATGATTCTCTGCCTTGATTCACATTAGATCAACTGGGGAGCTTGAAAAAATACCAGTGCCAAAATAGGTACATATACATACACCAATGCCCAGGTCCCAGCTCTAGAGATTTCAGTTTAATTGATCTGGGTTGAGGCCCACCCTGCATAGCAGAGTAACGCCCTCTGATGTGTGCTAATGCACTGCTTCTTGAACTTTGATGAACATTAAATCACCTGGGGAACTTAAAAAAAAAAGTCCCAACACCCAGACCACACCAGTTAACTCAGATTCTCTGGAGGGAGGACCCAGGCATTAGGATATTGTTAAGACTTCCCAGGTGATTCCAATATGCAGCCAAAATCAAGAGTAGTTACTCAAATATTTTAGTGTTACTGTTTCAAATTTGTGTAGTAGAATCAACAGATTGTGTGGCCTGCCCCCAGAATTTCAGCAGGTTTGAGATCACACCTGAGAATTTGCGTTTCTGATAAGCTCCCAGGTCCTGCTTCTAGTTTGGAGACCACATTTTGAGGCCTGTTCTTCCACAAAGCATGGAGAAAAGTGTTTCCTTCATCATCTGACACAGCCCTAGTGAGACCTGGTATGATAACTTTCTTCTTCTTTTTTTTTTTCTTTTCTTGAGACAGAGTCTCAAGCTGTCATCCTGGGTAGAGTACTGTGGTGTCATAGCTCACAGCAACCTCAAACTCTTGGGCTCAAGTGATCCTCTTGCCTATTTTCTATTTTTAGTAGAAACAGGATCTTGCTTTTGCTCAGGCTGGTCTCAAACTTGTGAGCTCAAGCAATCTACCCACCTCAGCCTCCCAGAGTGCTCAGATTACAGGCATGAACCACCGTGCTTGACCTGATGTGATAATTTTCTTTCCTGAAGTTCCATGGAAAAATAATTATGCCAAAACCAGTCAAATTGGCCCACACAGTGTTTTAAAGAGGGTTAATAATTCTGATTTTATTTATTTATTTAGAGACAGTCTCACTTTGTTGCCCTGGGTAGAATGCCACTTCAAGTGATCATCTTGTCTCAGCCTCCCAAGTAGCTGGGACTAGAAGGGCCCTCCACAGTGCTCAGGTAGTTTTTCTACTTTTAGTAGAGAAGGGGTTCTCACTCTTGCTCAGACTGGTCTCAAACTCCTGAGTCAAGCAATCCACCTGCCTCAGCCTCCCAGAATGCCAGAGTTATAGTACTTAATTCTTAATTACAGCCTTAATTCTCATTTTAAAAGAGAGTTTTCCATGCTGTGGCTGGTGTCAGAAGGCCCAAAGTGCTGTTTAAGCTGGTGATCTCCTTCTCACAGTTGGGAAACTCCTTTCTGGTTTTTACCAAGGTAATAGTCGATTATAGTTGTGACAGGCCTGTCTCCTAAGTATTGACCCTTTCTCTTGAGAATAGTCTGATCCACATGGCTCTCATTGGACTACTCCATTCTTGCACATGCCTGCCTCTCTTTCTAGTTCAGGGACCATCACCAGCCTCAAACCAGGCTACCAGAAGACCTGGAAAAACTTGGGATTAAAATTTGGGAAAGAGAGTTTTTTTCCTCTAAGTGATATAAGGTATGAGATGAGACACTTGAGATGAAACAATGTTTCCTCTCTACTACTAAGCTCCTCAGGGACAAGGTGGTACTGTTATATTTACCAGCATCTAGCCTAGTAACTAGCTTAAAGCAAGGCATCAATAAATTTTGTAAACAATTATAACAAGGCATAATTGACATACAACAAACTGCACATATTTAAAGTATACAATTTGATAAGTCTTGACACATTGAGATACTCTAATTTACAGTCAGATTGGATTATTAAAAAACCAAGACCAAACTGTATGCTGTCTATAAGAAAGCTATTTCAAATACAAAGCCACAGGCAAATATAAAGTAGGAGAATCAGAAAAGTATCCCATGCAGACATGAATCAAAGGAAAGCTGGAATGGCTATTTTAATATCAAAAGTAGATTTAATAAGAAGAAATATTATCAGAGAATAACGGAGATATTATGTAACGATAATGGGGTCAATTCACCAAAAGCACATAGTATATACCTGATAATCAAGCATTGTAACACATGAAGCAAAAACTGAAAGGTAAAATAGAAAAGTCCACAATTCTAGTTGCATGTTTAATTTTTCTATTTTTTTAAAGACAGGTTCTCACTATGTTGTCCAGGCTGGTCTGCAACTCCTGACCACAGGCAATCCTCCTACCTCAGTCTTCCAAAAATGCTGGGATTATGGAAATGATTCACTGTGTCTGGCCTCAAGTTTTTGTTTGTTTGTTTTTTATATATGGAAAACACAATTGGTTGTCTGCCTAATGTTTTTTCTTTTTCTTTTTTTTCTTTTTGAGGCAGAGGTTCACCATGTCACCCTCAGTAGAGTGCCATGGCATCACAGCTCATAGCAACCTCAAAGTTTTGGGCTTAAGCAATTCTCTTGCCTCAGCCTCCTGAGTAGCTGAGACTACAGGCACCCGCCACAATGCCTGGCTATTTTTTGGTTGTAGTTGTCATTGTTGTTTGGCAGGTCCGGACTGGGTTTGAACCTACCAGCTCCAGTGTATGTACTACTGAGCACAGGCGCCGAGCCATATTTTTTCTTCTTTTCTTTATTACTATGGAAATCTCGCTTTTATTCCTTCTAGAGAGGGAAGGGTAACATGCCCAGCTAAAAAAATGCTTTTCTCTACTGACTCTTTTCAGCTAAGAATGACTATATGATCTATCTAATTCTAGCTAATGAGATATGGACAAAAATTTCTGAGTGGGGCTTCAGAAAAATATTTTTTTTTTTTGAGACAGAGCCTCAAGCTATCCCCCTGGGTAGAGTGCCATGGCATCACAGCTCACAGTAACTTCCAACTCCTGGGCTCAAGCGAGTCTCCTGCCTCTGCCTCCCAAGTAGCTGGGACCACAGGCGTCCACCACAATGCCCGACCATTTTTTGGTTGCAGCCATCATTGTTGTTTGGCGGTCCCGGGCTGGGGATTCAAACCCACCACCTTAGGTGTACGTGGCTGGCACCTTAGCCGATTGAGCCACAGGCGCCCAGCCCAGAAAAATATTTTTAATGGGAATAAATACAGTTTTTATATTTCCTTCTTCCTTCTTGCTGGGAATATTCAATGCTTGGAGTTGGAGCAATGTTGTAACAGTTCTAAAAGAAAATGATTTTCTTTTTTGTTTCTTGAGATAGGATCTCTCTCTGTCACCCAGGCTGGAGTGCTATAGCATCAGCCTAGCCCAGGCGTTCTCAAACTACAGCCCTCGGGCCACATGCAGCCCACCTAGGACATTTATCCAGCCGGCTGGAGGGTTTTGCCACCACTACCTGTCCTGCTTAGCTGGCTCGTCCCAGGACCCGCAGTCCAGCCCTCCAACAGTCTGAGGGACAGTGAACTGGCCCCCTGTTTAAAAAGTTTGAGGACCCCTGGCCTAGCCCATAGCAACCTCAAACTCCTGGGCTGAAGCAATCCTTCTACCTCAGCCTCCTGAAGAGTTGGGACTACAGGTGTGTTCCACAACACCTGGCTGATTTTTCTATTTTTAGTAGTGAAACAAGTTCTCTCTCTTGCTTAGGCTAATTTCAAACTCCTGACCTCAAGAGATCTGCTACCTCAGACTCTCAGAGTGTCAAGATTACTGGTGTGAGCCACCATGCCTACTTCTTCTTTTTTTTTTTTTTAGAGACAAGGTCTCCCTCTGTGGCTCAGGCTGGTGTACAGTGGTACAATCTTAGCTCAGGGCAGCCTTGAACTCCTGAATTCAAGGGATCCTCCTACCTCAGCCACTCAAAGTGCTGGTACTACAGATGTGAGCTGCTGAGCCTGGCCACAGCCTTTATTTTCCAAGATTAATTCCATCTGGCTGAGGTATGCATGAGTAGCGATAGCAAGGGGAGTTAGTCTAAGGAGGATGGATGCTTGGGATGTTGTTTACAGAAAGAAATCCCCTTAATCCCCACTCTCCTTGTATGCTAACTCTTCTTTTCTCACCTGCCAACTCTTGGTCTCTGTTGGGGGAATCAACCCCTCCTTTCTTACTTCACTTCTGTACAATGGGCCCACTTCTGTGTTTCATCCATTGATAACTTCTCTCTACTTTTTGTTTTCCAGAAATCATGGCAAAGTCTCCTATTTGGTGATCATCTACTCTCATTCCCTTTGCTGAGTGAGGTTCATTTTCTTTTAGTATCATACTGAGGAATTCCAGGAGGTGAGAAGTCAAATGTGTGCTTGGCTCACCATCTTTGCTAATAGTTTAATTTTTCATCTATCTTCATAAATGAGATTGTTCTACAGTTTTCCTTTTTGCCTTAGACCTTTCTTTGGTTTTGGGTTTAGAGTTACATTAACTCACATTTCATACTCTTCCGTGCTCTGTGATAGTTTAAATTCATCCATATACTGGTTCAAAAAATTACTGCATTACAGTCACCTGGGAATATGTTTCAAAGTACAGATTTTATTTATTTTTGTATAATCACAGGAAAAATACTTATGAATATACATAAATAAATTATTAACACATTTGTACATCAGTGGATAAAATTTGTCCCAGAAGGAGTGGGATTAGGTAGAAAATGGGGAGACAATGTTAATTTTATACATATCTATATTGTTGGATTTATTTTTACAACCATTAAATATAAGTTCTGAAATGAAAAAAAGAATCTTTATTAAAAAAAGAGAAAGAGAGATGAGGGCAGAGCAAGATGATGGACCAGAAGCATGGTTTGGCTGAGCTCCCCTAGTACGACTGTGGGAAAAAGAGAACCCAGCCATATCTATGCTCTTACCCAGAGTCATAACTCAGGGTGCACAGTGAGATGGTGGTGTACAGGAGAAAGTGCGTGATCCAGTGGAGATCTGACTCACTAGGCAAGTGATTGGGAGCCATTGAGAAGAGGTGCCCCCATCCCATGGAGGTCAGGGGTTGGGAGGAAGACTTTCTGCAGTTTTCAGATTTCGGGTGAAGCTGTGCATTGAGTGAAATGCTTGGAAGAGTGGACAGACTTGAACAATATACAGCAGCAAGATTTGAATACCCATTGGAGTGGATTTGCCATCAGTTTGGTGGCTGTCAGGGCAGCCATACTAGGAAGGTCCCAGCTTCCAGGGGGCCACCCTTGTGGGAAGGACATGAGAAGGTTGCGAGGATGGGCCTTATAACAAGGGTCTAAAGCACAGCTGTCTTTGTTCCACATGCCAGGATCAGAATTTCACTCTCGGGACAGGTTGACTGGCTTCCACACTTCATGGGAACTGTTGTCAGGGAGCGCTGTGAGACCTGCCTCTGAAGGATTCTGGAGAGCTTTATGATCCCAACCCTGCAGGGTCTCAGTGCTAATGAAATAATCAGGTGATCACTGAGGGCAACTAAGCTAGGAACCAGGACCATAGAACTAGACCAGGAACTAGAGAGAGATTGCTGGCTGTGTTTTCCATCTCCTAAAAATCCACAGCTCCACCTGGTGTCCCAGGAATATATTGCAACATATATATTCCTATTTAAGTTGGTCCCTTCCACTATGTACATACATTTTTTAGTATATTTTTTCTTCTTTTCTTTGTTGCTGAGATTGTTGCTATTTTTGGCTATTTGAGCTATTTTTGCTTTGCTTTTTTGTGTTTTGTTTTTGCTAATTTGTTTGGTTGGTTCTATTCTTAACTTCCATTTTTACTTTCCTCAAGAGCAAGAGCTCCTGTATTTTAGCTTCATATTCTATTTCTCTCCTCTCCATTCTCTCTTTTGATAGAGACTCTTCTACTTTTCTCATCTTTCCCACATGAATCTCTTGTGCAACAGCTAACCTATCCCCAGCTTTTTTTTTTGGTCTTTCTTCTTTCTTTCCTTATTTCTCCTCCCTCTCTCTCCTTTATTTGATACAACTGTATTTTTAATTTTCTTTATTCTTATTTTATTATAAGATAAATAATCTTTTTTCTTTTTTCACTGAGAGCTAGGGTGGCACAGCTGTGGTCTGGTGGGGAGGTCATGTCAGTAGACTGGCTCAAGGAGGCCAAGAGGTCATGGTCTAGGGAGCCCTTTTACCTTTGGCCCTGGGAAGACAGTATTGGCAAGACCACACTGCAGAATTTTTCTGTTTCTTTTTCATTTTTATTTATTTTTTCCTTTTTGTTTTTTGTTTTTGTTCTTTTCTCTTCCTATTTTTGCCAGAGGAATAATCTGGCTTTGCTCAGGCTGGTAAGGAGCTCCTGATTTCAAGGAACCTACTCAGCCTAGCCCCTCAAATTCCTTGAGATACAGGCATGGTCTTACCACATGCCAATAAATACCATTTCTTCTATCACTCTCATTCTCTCTCCCTGTCCTCCTCCTCTCCTTTTCTTCAATTCTTTCCTTTCATACCCCTTCCTTTTTCTTTTTCTCTTTCCTTCTTTCCTTCTTTTCCTCTTATTTCTCCCTGCTCACTCTTTACCCTTTTCTTCCTTTTGGCCTTATATCAACACCTAAGCACTGAGACAAGGAAATTAAAGCAAAGGAAGTGAGCAGGAAAAAGGAGGACAAGGAGGTGATCAAGAAGAAAGAACACATGAGGAGGAACCAATAGAAAAATTGGGGCAACATAAAAAAACAAAATAGAGCAACTCCTTCAAGGGACCATGAAGCAGCTACTACAGAAGATGCCACCTATGAAAAATTAATGAATTTGACAGAAAGGGCATTCAAAATATGGATGATAAAGACTAAAGAGAATGGATGAAAAAGTGGAAAGACAGGAGAAAAAAACAGATTAGAGATACGTAGAATACAGAAAGAATACGGCAGAGCTTAAGGAAATGGAGACAATCAGGCAATGTAAAGAGGCAGTAGGAAGTATCAAAAATAGGTTACACCATGAAGAAAAAAGAACCAAAGAGCTGGAGGATAAAGTTTTTGAGTTAACCTGGGTAGTTAAAGAGACAGAAAAGGAGAGAGAAAGCAGAACAGGCGCTTACAGAACTACAAGACTCCATGAAGCATTCAAAGCATTCTCTATTATATGCGTAATAGAGATTCCTAAAGGGGAAGAAGATTGTCCCAAAGGAATGGAAGCTCTACTGGAGACCATCATAAATGAAAACTTCCCAAGTTTTACTAAAGACTCCGACACACTCCTTTCAGATGGACATTGAACCCCAGGTCATCTCAACTCAAACAGCCTCTCCAAGACACATTGTAATGTACCTGTCCAAACTAAAGATGAAAGAAAAAATTCTGCAAATGGCCAGAAATAAGTGCCAACTGACCTACAGAGGCAGAGCCATTAGGATGACAGAAGACTTTTCAACTAAAACCTTGAAAGGCAGAAGAGCATGGTTATCCACCTTCAATATTATTTTTTTTTTTTTTTTTTTTTTTTGAGATAGAGCCTCAAGCTGTCGCCCTGGGTAGAGTGCCATGACATCACAGCTCACAGCAACCTCCAGCTCCTGGGCTCAAGCGAGTCTCCTGACTCAGCCTCCCAAGTAGCTGGGACCACAGGCACCCGCCACAACGGCCAGCTATTTTTTGGTTGCAGCTGTCATTGTTGTTTGGCTGGCCCAGGCTGGGTTCGAACCCGCCACTTTGGGTGTACATGGCTGGCACCTTAGCCACTTGAGCCACAGGCCTGAGCCCACCTTCAAGATTCTTAAACAAAACAATTTTCAGCCCAGAATTCTGTATTCTGCTAAAGTAAACTTCAAAATTGATGGAGAAATCAAATCTTTTGTGGACATACAAGCACTAAGGAAATTTGCCGCAAGACCAGCTCTATAGGAAATACTTAGATCTATTCTCAACACTGACCACCACGATGGACCACCAGGAAAGTAAACACCCAGAAGCTAAAGGTCAAAATATAGCTTCCACAGTGGCCTAAAGGATAAAACAACATAATGGACTTTCACAAAATAAGATGAATAGAACTCTACCACACTTATCAATTCTCTCAATAAATGTCAATGGACTGAATTCACCACTGAAGAGGCACAGCCTGGCTGATTGGATAAAAAAAGCACGAGCCATCCTTGTACTGTCTCCAGGAGACACACCTAGCCTTGAAGGACAAATCAAGACTCAGGGTTAAGGGATGGAAAACAGCATTTTAAGCAAATGAAAATCAGAAGAAAAGAGGGGTTGCAATCTTATTTTCAGATACAACCAGATTTAAAGCAACTAAAGTTAAGAAAGACAAAGGTGGACATTTTATACTGGTCAAAGGAACAATTCAACAAGAAGACATTTCTTTTTTTGAGATAGAGTCTGACTGTGTTGCTCTCAGGAGAGTGCCATGGTGTCACAACTCACAACAACCTCAAAATCTTGGACTGAAGTGATTCGCTTGCCTCAACTTCCCACGTAGCTGGGACTGCAGGTGACTGCCACAATGCCTAGCTATTTTTTATTGTTGTAGTTGTCATTGTTGTTTGTCAGGCCCTGGCTGGGTTCGAACCTGCCAGGCCTGGTGTATGTGGCCGGTATCCTAGCTGCTGAGCTACAGGTGCCATGCCAACAAGAAGACATTAAATTTTAAATGTTTATGCACCCAACTTAAATGCTCCAAGATTTATGAAACAGACCTTGATGGGTCTGAGCAATATGATATTCTGTAAGACATAATATCCAGGGACTTTAACATCACTCTGACAGAAGTGGACAGATCCTCTAAACAGAAACTAACCAAAGATGTAAAGGACATAAGTAGGACTGTAGAACAAATGGGATAAATTGGCATATACAGAACACACCATCTCAAAGCTAAAGAATATACAGTTTTCTAGTCAGTCCATGGGACATATTCCAAAATAGATCACATCCTAGGATACAGATAAAACCTCAGCAAAATTGAAAGAATAGAAATAGACCTTGTATCTTCTCAGACCCCAAGGCAATAAAGGTGGAACTTAATTCCAACAAAAACATTCATCCTCACACAAAGGCATGGCAATTAAACAACCTTATTCTGAATGATAATTGGGTTCAGAAAGATATAAAAGAGGAAATTGTGAAATTCATCAAACATAAGAACAATGAAGACACAAGTTACCAAAATCTTGGGATACAGCAAATGCAGTCTTCAGAGGGAAATTTATCTCATTTGATGCCTACATTCAAAAAACAGAAAGAGAGCACATCAACAAACTCACTAACCATCTTGTGGAATTGGAAAAAGAAGAACAAGCTAATCTCAAACCTAGCAGAAGAAAAGAAATAACCAATGAATCAGAGATAAATGAAATTGAAAACAAAAGAATCATTCAGAAAACCAATAAAACAAAATGTTTTGTTTTTTGAAAAAATAAATAAAATCAATAAACCTTTGACCAGATTAATTAGAAACAGAAAAGTAAAATCTCTTATAACTTCAATCAGAAATGATAAAGGGAAAATAACAACTGATGCCACAGAGATACAAGAGATTATCTCTGAATACTAACCCTCTATGCCCAGAAATTTGACAATGTGGAGGAAATGGATCAATACTTGGAATCACACACTCTCCCTAGACTTAATCAAGAAGAAATAGATCTCTTGAACAGACAAATTTCAAGCACTGAGATTGAAGAAACAATAAAAAATCTACCAATAAAAAAAATGCCCTGGTTCAGATGGCTTCATACCAGAATTCTATCAAACCTTAAAGAAGAGTTTATACCCATACTGCAGAAATTATTTCAAAAAATAGAGAAGGAAAGAATCTTTCCCAACACATTCTATGAAGCAAACATCATCCTGATACCAAAGCCAGGAAAAAAACAACTAAAAATGAGAACTTCAGACCAATTTCACTAAGAAAAATAAATGCAAAAATTCTCAATAAAATCCTAGCCAATAGAGTACAGCTACACATTAAAAAAATCATACGTCATGATCAAGTGGGTTTCAGCCCAGGGATGCAAAGCTGGTTTAACACATGCAAGTCCATAAATGTAATTTACCATATCAACAGAAGTGAAAACAAAGATCATATGATCCTCTTAATAGATGCAGAAAAGCATTTGATAAAATTAAGCAGCCTTTTCTAATTAGAAAACTTAAGAATTTAGGTATAGGTGGCACATTTCTGAATCTGATCAAAGCCATCTACAACAAACCCATAGCTAATATACTGAATGGAGTAAAACTGAAAGCTTTTCCACTTAGAACTGGAACCAGACAAGGCTATCCTCTATTGCCACTACTATTCAACATAGTGCTAGAAGATCTAGCCAATACAATCAGGCAAGAGAAGGAAATAAAGGGCATCCAAATGGGGCAGAGGAGGTCAAACTCTTGCTCTTTGCCAATGATATGATATGATCTTATACTTAGAGAACCAAAAAGACTCAACTGCAAGACTCCTGGAAGTGATCAAAAAATATAGGATATAAAGTCAATATCCACAAATCAGTAGTCTTTGTATATGCCAATAACAGCCAAGTTGAGAAGCTAATCAAGGACATAATTACCTTCACAATAGTTTAAAAAAAATGAAATACCTAGGAATATACCTAATAAAAGAGGTGAAGGACCTCTATAAAGAAAATTACAAAACCCTAAGAAAAGAAATAGCAGAAGATATTAACAAATGGAAAAACATACCATGTTCATGGCTGGGAAGAATCAACATCCTTAAAATGTCTATACTTCCCAAAGCAATTTACAGATTCAATGCAATCCCCATTAAAATACCAACATCATGGCTTTGCCCCTGTGGCTCAAGCAGCTAAGGTGCCAGCCACATACACCTGAGCTAGTGGGTTTGAATGCAGTCCATGCCTGCCAAACAACAATGATGGCTGCAAACAAAAAATAGCCAGGCTCTGTGGTGGGCGCCTGTAGTCCCAGCTACTTGGGTGGCGGAGGCAGGAGAATTGCTTGAGCCCAGGAGTTGGAGATTGCTGTGAGCTATGATGTCATAGCACCCTACCAAGGGTGATGTTTGCTTCATAGAATGTGTTGGGGAAGATTCTTTCCTTCTCTATTTTTTGAAATAGATAGCTTGAGGCTCTATCTTAAAAAAAAAAAAAAACCAACATCATACTTTCAAGATTTGGAAAAAATAATTCTTCATTTTGTATAGAACCATTAAAAAAAAAAACCCATATAAATAAGGCAATTCTAAGTAATAACAACAAGCCAGGGGCACAATCCTACCAAACTTTAGACTAGACTACAAGGCCATGGTGGTCGAAACAGCATAGTATTAGCACAAAAATAGAGACGTAGACATTTGGAACTGAATATAAAACCATGAAATAAAACTAACATCTTACTGATGATATTTGATAAACCAAACAAGAACATACACTGGGGAAAAGAATCCCTATTCAATAAACGGTGCTGGGAGAACTGGGTAACCATAAGTAAAAGACTGAAACTGGACCTGCTCCTTTCACCATTGACAAAAATTGGTTCAAGGCAGATAAAAGATTTAAATCTAGGACATGAAACAATAAAAATCCTCAAAGAAAGTGTGGGGAAAACACTTGAAAATATCCGCCTGGCGAAAGATTTTATGAAAACGACTTCTGTGGCAATTGCAACAACAACAAAAATAAACAAATAAGACTTAATTAAACTGAATAGCTTTTGTGCAGCTATGGAGACAACAACCAAAGCAAATAGACAGCCTTCAGAATGGGAAAAGATAGTATGAATCAGAGAAAAGCTTGATAACTAAGATTTATAGTGAACTCAAATTAATCAACAAAAAAAGAGCCAACAATCCCATATACGACTGGCAAGAGACATGAGTAGAAGACATGTCTTTAAAGAAGACAGTCAAATGGCTAACAAACATATGAAAAATGCTTAGCATCCTTTATCATCAGAGAAATGCAAATCAAAACCGTCCTGAGAAAGCACCTAACCCCAGTGAGAACAGCCCGCATTACAGTCTCAAAGTTGCAGATGCTGGCATGGATGTGGAGAAAAGAGAACACTTTTACACTGCTGGTGGGACTGCAAACTAATACAACCTTTTTGGAAGGAAGTGTGGAGAATCCTCAAAGAACTAAAATTAGACCTCCCATTTGATCCTGCAATCCCATTATGAGGCATCTACCCAGAAGAAAAAAAAATCGTTTTATCATAAGGATATTTGCACTAGACTGTTTATCACAGCTCAATTTACAACCTCCAAAACGTGGAAACAACCTAAATGCCCACCAACCCAGGAATATATTAATAAGCTGCAGTATACATATACTATACAGCCATTAAAAAGATGGAGTCTTTACATCTTTTGTATTAACCTGGATTGAGGTGGAACACATTCTTCTTAGTAAAGCATCACAAGAATGGAGAAGGAAGAATCCAATGTACTCAATTCTAATATGAAGGCAGTAAATAATCTAATACAAGGTGTGAGTAAGGGAAAGAAGGAGCCAGGAGAGGGGAGGAGGGAGGGGATGTGTGGTAATGGTGTATGGCACACCTGTTGGGGGTGGGACAAAGTTATAAGAGGGACTTTGCCTAACAAATGCAGTTGATATAACCTAATTCTTTGTACCCTCAATGAATTCCAAACAATAGAAATAAAAATAAATAGATGTCCAGGTTAAATTTTGGAGACTCTAGTTTATTATTTTCAAAAACATACCTGGATAATTCTGATATGCAGGCAAGTTTGGAGACCCCTGGGATAAACATGATAGTAATTATCTTTTCCTTGAAGGTATGAAAGTACTTGCCTATAGAACCCTATGGGCCTGCGGTTTGGTGTGGAAGGGCAGGGCAGGTGGAGGAAAGGTAGTTCTTTGACTTTTTTTTTTTTTTAAACTATTTGTCTTGTAGATAGATTAAAATGTGCCACCCACAAATATTCCACTTTGGCTTATAGTTATTCCACCTGAAGGCATTTGAAATTCAGCAGATGTAGAAAGAAGCCTTCCCTGAGACTCCCTTATCTGATGAAAAGCAGAAACTTCTGAGAAATGAGGACTGCTATAAATCCCCTCTCCCTGGGAAGTTTTATGGCCACAAAGAAGACAGAGTCGGCGCCAAGGTCCGTCTGCACAAACAAACCTTACTCTGCCGATTTCTTCCATATATTTACCTTCCCATGGTTTGCTGCCTTTGGGGGCCTAAAACCTTTTCCTTTGTCTTGTCACTTCTCTACAAATTTACTGTTTTTTGTTAAGAAGCTATAAAGCCCAAATTCTAACCAACCCTTTGAGTTCCTCATCACTGAGTTTCTCTTTTGTATATGTGCACTGTACGTGCTAATAAAGTCCTTGTTTCTCTTGTTAATTTGTCTTTTCTCTGTTTATTTCTAGGGCCCCAGCCACAGAATCTAGAGTGGTAGAAGAAAGAGTTTTTTGTCCCTCTCCTACAGTGTAGTTTTTCTACCCCTTCTTGAGTCAGTTTTAGTATTTTATGCATCTCCTGGGAAACATCTGTACTAGTAACTTTATTAATGAAAAATTAGATCTACTAATTTCTTATTACCCTTACAATCACTCTTTTATGTTTCTTTTGAAATCCTTTCTCGTTCTTAGTATTTGTGGTTTCTTTATTTTTTCAAAGTTTTATTATAGTAAAATATTTACCATTTGATCTGTTTTTAAGTGTACAATTTAATGGCATTAAGTATACTTACAATGCTGTGCAAACCATTCGCCAATATCCATTTTGGAAATTTTTCATCATCCTAAACAGATACTCTGAACCCATTAAACAATAACTTCCCAGCTCAGCATGGTCGCTCATGTCTATAATCGTAGCACTTTGGGAGGCTGAGACAGGCAGATTGCTTGAGCTCAGGAGTTCAAGACCAGCCTGGGCCAGAGCAAGACCCATCTGTATTAAAATAGAAAACTAGCTGGGCACTGTGGTGGGCACAGCTACTTGGGAGGCTGAGGCAAGAAGATCACTTGAGTCTGAGAGTTTGAGTTTGCTATGAGCTATGATGCTCCAGCACTCTACCCAGGGTGACAGAGTAAGACTCTGTTTCAAAACAAACAAACAAACAACAACAAAAAAAAAACCCCAGTAACTTCCCATTCCTCCCTCCTCTAGCTCCTGGTAGCCTCTATGATACTTTCTGTCTCTGAATTTACCTATTTACCTATTCTAGACACTGCATTGTAAGTGGAACCATAAAATAGTTGTCTTTTTGTGTCTGGCTTATTTCACTTCATGTTTTCAAGGTTCATCCAAGTTGTAACAGAATTTCATTCCTTTTAAACAAGGCTGAATAATATTCCATTGTATTAATATATCACATTTTGTTTATCCATTCAAATGTTATGGATTGTTTTCACTTTTTGGCTCTTGTGAATAATGCTGCTATGAAGATTAGTAGCCAAGTTTCTGTTTGAGTCTCTCTCTGCTTATGATTCTTTTTGGTATATGCCTAGAAGTGGAATTATTGGTACATTTATGTTAAACTTTTTGAAGAACTACCAAATTGTTTTCCACAGCAGCTGCACCATTTTACTCTATTTATTTATTTATTTTTATTGTTTCAGGTTCATTGAGAGTACAAATAATTAGGTTATATTGATTGCATTTGTTAGGTATAGTCCCTCTTATAATTGTGTCCTGCCACCCAAGAGGTGTGTCATACACCATAATCCCCCATCCTGCTCCCTTCTCCCCTCTCCTTGCTCCCTTGCACCATTTTATTATTGGTATTTTTTGTGGAGATAGGGTCTCACTATGTTGATCTTGATCCCCTAGCCTCAAGCAATCTTTCTGCCTCAGTCTCCCAAAGTGCTAGTATTATAGCTGTGAGCCACTGTGCCAAGGTACACACCATTTATATTCTCACCATCAATGTAGAAGGGTTCTGATTTCTTCACATCTTCACTAAAGTTTATTATTTGCATTTGTGTGTGTGTTTAATCATACCCATCCTAATGGGTGTGAATTGGTATCACATTGTGGTTTTGATTTGCATTTCCCTAATGGCTAGAGATATTGAACATCTTTTCATATGCCATTGTCCATTTGTTTATCATCATTTCTACTCAAGCCCTTTGCCTATTTTTGAATTAAGTTGTTCAGCTTTATTATTGGTCTTATTCATTATGCTGTCTCTCATGAATTCCTATGATGTATACATGGTATCTTCTAGATTTGTGTTGTCCAGTATGGTAGCCAATAGCCACAGGTGATTACTGAAATTTAACCTTTAGTTAATTAAAATTAAATAAATTAAAACTTCATTTCCTCAGTGGCATTAGCCACCTTTCAAATTGTCAGTAGTCAGTCACCTGTAGCTAGTGGCTACCATATTGGACAGCACAGAGTGAACATACATAACCTCTTTCAAAAGCTCTATATCTACCTTCTACATCTCTTATTTTTTCCTCTAATAGTCTTCATCTTTGTTTTCATGTCTTCATTCTGAGAGATTTTATTCAAACCTTTAATTAGCATTCAACCATGCCATAGATTTCTGACCTCTACTATTTAATTTTAAATGTTAATTGGCTATTAGCTTTTTATTGCTGTTTTTGTTGAGACAGAGTCTCACTTTATTGACCTTGGTAGAGTGCTGTGGCATCATAATTCATAGCAACCTCAAACTCCTGGGCTCAGGTGATTTTCTTGCCTCAGCCTCCTGAGTAGCTGGAACTACAGGCACTCATCACAACTATTTTTAGAGATGAGGTCTTACTCTTGCTCAGGCTGGTCTCAAACTCAGAGCTCAAGCAATCCACCCACCTCTGTCCCTCAAAGTGCTAGGATTATAGGGTAAGCCACCATGCCTGGCCTGTTGGCTATTAGCTTTATAAATATCAATATTCCTTTTGTTTTCTTATTGCTGCCTTTGCACAGCAGTATATTCTTATTTTATAGGTGCAGTTTGCTCTTGTCCTATCTTCAAGGACACTAATTCACTTAAAAAATATATTTTAAGTTTTTCTGTTTCCTGAATTAACTATGTTCCCTGCAGGGTTGAATGTCCTATTTGTTCATCTCAATTTTTCTCTTCCATGCTGTAGATTTTTCTAAAATGGCTATTGCTTCTTAATTGTCCCCTCCTATTTTATAAATGCAAGCCTAGGCTGATAATAGTTTATACTAATTCTCTTAATGATTAATAGAAGCCTCCAAGTATATGAAGGTTAGAGACAGAAAACTCCCACAGATGCTGGAAAAAAAGGAAGGTTTATTCTAGAGAGGAGTGCTTCATGTCAATCATGGGTGGGGCTGCCTTTCTATTTTTTTTTTTCCTTCCTTATATTTTGAATTTGCTGAATTGTTTTGGGCCTAAACTAATTCTCTGGTCTCAAGACCTGACTAAAAGTCCCCTTCAGGAAGATTTTCCAATTTAATCAGAGAGTGGTAATTATCCTGGGGTCAAACATTGCAGCCACTCCTCTAGATGGAAAGAGGGGAAATGATGACTGGCTCGGATCATCCAGGGTGAACCTTTAATTTGTTACTCTAACTTCCACTTCTGCTTCCTGCCTTGCTGACTCCTTAAAGCTCTTTGAGAGAAGATGTCTCTAACTTATGTTTCAAACCTCTGCTATATCTATTTAGTATGTGAATTTCTTTGCTGTGCTTTGCGTACCGATTGATTAATTATCAATTATTATTAATATAATTAATTATTCATTAATTGATCTTTGCTTTTGTGAACCTCTGGTGCATTGGATTGAATTAATCTTCTATTCATAGTAATCAACTGTCATCCATCTTTGTAGATCATTATTATTACTAATACTATACCATTACTTACTTTGGTCTCTGTATATGATGTAACTTCTTTTTTTGAATAAAACTTTAGTCAGACTCCTCTGAGTCCTCTGCTTAACTGGCCCAACCTTAGACTTTCTTCTTTGTCCTTGCAGAATCCAGTTTGAACAAGAATCATGCTAAGTCAGTTTGTGAAAATCCTCCATCCTTGGCATCTGACCTCTGTGGCCTACCTTCGGCAAGAATTCTCTTGAGTTAATCTAGCAAAAATCCCCCTTACCTCTGATGTGTCCTCTTAGTAATTTTCCACCACCACTCTGCTCCTTGGTTATAAAATCTCACTCGTTGCCAGCGCAGTGGCTAATGCCTGTAATCCTAGCACTCTGGGAGGCCAAGGCAGGTGGATTGCTTTAGCTCATGAGTTCGAGACCCTTCTGAGCAAGTGCAAGACTCAGTCTCTAAAATTAGCTGGGCATTGTGGTGGGTGCCTATAGTTTCAGCTACTCAGGAGGCTGAGGCAAGAGGATCACTTGAGCCCAAGAGTTTGAGGTTGTTGTGAGCTACGATGCCATGGCACTCTACTAAGGGCAACAAAATGATATTCTGTCTTAAAAAAAAAAAATCTCACTCATCCTTATTGGAGTCAGAAAGTTCAGGCTTATCTCTCTCCCCTACTACAAGACCCCATTGCAGTGGCCCCTGTACCCATCACCAGGGCATCCCTTGAACAGAGTCTACATGACCATCTTTAGCAAGTGGTCGTTTCTTTAACATACAGCATCTCAGTTCCTGTTCCTTGTCATAAAATGAATGTACTTTTCTTCATATGTGTTGGTATTTTTACTTACATAAATAGTACTAAAAGCCTTGTTTTGTTTCTTTTTTCAGTTAACTTTATGTTTGAAATATAGATATGCATGATATCTTATAGATCACTAACTAATGTTTTCAAATGTACAATCCTACTGTGTGACCAGAGGGAAGAGAACTGGAGATATTTGGGGACTACACTAATGACAAGCTTTGGCTGTCCTTCTGGCCAACAAATTTTCCGTTTCCTTTTTTCCCTTCATAAAAAACACACTCCCTCGGTATCTAAGGGAGTTTTCTAAAACATCCCACATGGTCATCCCTACCCTCTGTCCTGGGGATGCACATGTTCCTTGCTTTGGCCCTGATTTCCGTTTTTGAGAGCGGCTACCTTGTTTTCCTTCTTTTTCTTCTGGCTCTATCTTCTGGGACATTCTTTCTTCTCCATTATCTAAGGTAAGCCTTTGTCCATTTCCTGCCCATTGTTGATTGGGGCCCTCATGTCATTTTAAGACTCAAAGGGTTACAGATCTTTTCAATGTTACACTCATAATTTTTTTGGCAATGCAATGCTCTTTTAAAATTTAGTGGCTTTCTTATTTATTTGATTCTAGTCAGTTCCATTTGGCAGAGCCCATCTATATTTTCTGGATATTCTTCTGGAAATTGCTGTATTTCTCTCTTTTTCAGTCCATCCTCACCCTGATAAACTTGTGTAGTACTCAGCTTATTAGGCTTTGGTGGAAGAGCAGAACATTTAATCTCTTTTCCCAGAACCGTTTTGTCAAATGAAAAGGAATTATTGACTAGCTCACCCTTAGCTGACTGACGTTCACTTTGAGACATCTTTGCACATTAAACATTTTTATCAGTGGATGAAACAGCCATAAACTTAATTTGATTTTGTTGAAAGCTTGACGTTCTTAGTTGGTCATTGTCCTTCAAAATCCTTCTCATTTTTCCTTTTACTTGTTAAGGTCGAGAACTACTTATTCTCAACTTCTAACTGTGCAAGACTCCAAATTTTCTGGTCCCTCTTGATTTCCTTCCATTCTTACTTGGAAACTTGCTAATTATTTTCTGAACTTACCTTAATGGCAATCAACAAAAACAAATGCTCACTACTATCTTCCCATCCCCTTGGGTTAAAAGTTTATTAGGGACAAGATCTGCCTTCCAAGTCTTTATAGATCTACTTTTCAGTACTTTGCCCCTGCATGACATGAATCACCATCCTTTCAACATTTGCTAACAGTTTCCTTGCCACATGGTGACCAGCCCAAGCCATCCCTGCATATTTTAGATTATATAATATTATTATGGTAGGATTTCACTTCCTCTTCTTTTCTCCTTCCTCCTCAGGTGCCCACCACAATGCCCCACTAATTTTTTATCGTAGTTGTCATTGTTGTTTAGCAGGCCCAGGCCAGGTACAAACCCGCCAGCCCCGGTGTATGTGGCTAGTGCCCTACTCACTGAGCTACAGGTGCTGAGCCTCTATTTATTTTCCTGATGGTGCTTACTGATAAAGAGAAGTTTTTAATTTTGATGAAGTCTAATTTATTAATCTTTTCTTTTATGGTTCATGTTTTCTAGGTTTAAAGAAAGCTTTCTTACTCTCAGTGGGTATGCATAGTCATACAGAGTGACAAAATGAACACTGGAGACTCAGAAGGTTGAGGAGGGCTGAAAAATTACCTATTGGGTACAACGTACCAGGTTGGATAGTTAAGTCTGCAAACTCATCCTACAGAAAATGCTACTACATACTACATATTACTACAGTAATTACTACCTTCAGAGTACTTGGGAAGCTATACACCTAGTCCATACTTCAAAGCAATTCTGGTACTCTTTCTAGAACCGCCATCAGAGCTGTTGGCATGCTTTAAAGGGCGGACTAGGTCCTGGCGCAGGTGCATATCTTCCTAAGGAGAGTACTTCGAAGTACTGACAGTACTGATATTCAACAATAAGGTATGTAGCACTTTTTCTAGGATGAGTTCATGAACTTAATTGCCTGAACTTGTAAACTATTCAGGTGATGGATCTTCTAAGCTTAGACTTCTACACTAAACAATTCACCCATGTAAGAAAAAACATTTGTACTTCTACATCTACCGAAATGAAATTTAAAAAGAAAAAATATTTTCTTACTCTGAGGTTACAAAGATATTCTCTTAGTACTTCTAGTATCTTCATTTATTATTTGAGCTCTTATATTTAGGTCTATGATCCATCAAGTTGGTTGTTGTGTATAGCATTAGATAAGACTGGGGTCCTTTTTAAAATTTTTTTATTATTTATTTTTGTTGTTGTTGCAGTTTTGGCCGGGGCTGGGTTCAAACCTACCACCCTTGGTATATGAGACTGGTGCCCTACTCCCTGAACCACAGGCACTGCCCAAGACTGAGGTCCTTTATTTCCCATATGAATATTCAGTTGTCTCAGGACCATTTGTTGGGATATTTTTCTTTCCCCATTGAATTGCTTCCACATTTTTATTTTTATAAACATCTCATTGTATAGGTGGAGGTCTGTTTCTGGACTCCCCATTCGATTCCGCAGATCTATTTGACTACCCTTTCTCTAGTAACCCACTATCTCTGTTATAGTTTTGTTTGCCCAAGGTAATAAATAATAATACCTATTTTAAAGGGTATCTTTCTAGAATCAGGATTATATTTGCGGGGGTTTTTTTTCTTTCAGCCTCTTGAAAATGTCATTCAATTTCCTTCTAGCTTCTAAAGTTTTTGATGCAAAATTATCAATTCTTACTGTTGATCCTTTGAAAGTCAGGTGCCATTTGCTATTTAGCTTTGGTTTTCTGCCTTTTGACTAGGAAGTGCTTAGGTGTGGTTTTCTTTCTATTAATCTTACTTAGGTTTCACCTGGCATTTTGAATCTATACATTGTTATCTTTGATCAGTTTGAGAAATTTGTTTTTATTAAATCATAGCTGTGTACATTAATGCAATTATGGGCTAAAATGTGCTGATTTTATATACAATTTGAAATACTTTGATGAAACTGGTTAACATAGCCTTCCCCGCATTGTCTTAGTTATTGTGTGAGTTTTAGTGGTTATTATTGCTTTTTTATTATTGCTTCACGGGAAGCTCGAGGACACTGAGTGAGGTTACATGACTTGCTCTTTCTCTCAGACAGTAAGTTGTAAGACTTGATCCCAGCCC
>CAUYQV010074708.1:0-34455 GCA_963574575.1 Galagoides demidoff
GTTCTATCAATCTTACGATCTTTGTCTCCATTAATGCTGGTCAGTTGTGCCTAAACCCTAAAAGGGAAAGAGTGCAGGAGGTGTGTCCACCTTCCTAACTTTTCTGGCTAGGGACTCAATTGTAAGTTATTTCTAGGGTCCCTTTGGCCAAGGAGGGCCCATTTGGGGAAGGGAGACTTAAGATTTTCTTCTTAGTTTACAGAATCATAACATACATTTTACACTTGTATAGACAAAATTTCAAGCTTAAATAATCCACTCAGTGGCTCCTTTTTAAATAGTTATGTAAAATCTTCTCTGTTCACTTCCATGGCAATTATTCTCAACCACTAGACACTATCTAAATGGTTCTACCTATTTTCTAAGGATAGAATTCAATAAATTCTATCTTTAGAAAATAATTCTTAACCAAACTCTCTAATGGAGTCATTCCCTTTCTAAAATAAAATTCTCTACCTTGGCTATTTTCTAGAAGAATTCTTGGAAAATGGGTTGTGTTCATTGTTGCTCCTTGTTGATGAGCAAAGGGATTACTCAGAACTTGGGTGGCATATAGTAACCTTCAGAAAGGGTTACAGGAATAGTAAAAAAGTGGACTATTCATACGGTCCATATGCATGACAGTATCTCTGTATTATACAAAACATAGCTTTCCACTGTGAGTAGAGTACTGTGGTGTCATATTCACAACAACCTCTAACTCCCAGGCTCAAGTGATCCTCCTGTCTCAGGCTCCCAAGTAGCTGGGACTACGGGCACTCCCACAATACCTGGCTAGTTTTTCCTATTTTTAGTTGAGAAAGGGTTTTGCGGTTGCTCAGGATGGTTCTGAACTCCTGAGCTCAAGCAATCCATCTGCCTCAGCCTCCTAAAGTGCGGGGATGACAGGCATGAGCTGCTGAGCCCAGGCTTCTCACATATTTTTCAGCACATTTAGTGCAGTAGCAAAAACCTTGATAAATACCATGGGATGCTTAGAAAGTGTCAAGAGTGATGCAGGAAGGGCTCCCAAGAAGCAGAGAAAAGTCGTGACGGTACAAGAGAAGGTGGAATTGCTTGTTACGCACCAGGCCCTGGGGTCTGCCCTGCCAGTGCTCACCATTTCAAGATAAATGAATCCAGAGTAAGGGCTATGATGAAAAAAGAAAAGTAAATTCGTGAAGCCATTCCTGCAGTAATGAAAACCTGTCCTTTTCTGTGAAATACCTTTTCATCGCATACTGAGAATGTAGCTTTTATGTGGCATAGGATTATAAGAAGTTCGTATCTATAGATTCCAATATGATTCAAGAAAAAGCAAAGTTGTGACAACCCAAAGCAAGATGAAGGTGGAGATCTGAAGGTGGACCACGCTGCCTGGTGCCTCAGAGGGAGGCTGTGGCCCACAGATGTGCAGAGCATGTCCCAGGCTGAGCTGCTGCTTGTGGGGAGAGTCCCCTTCTGGCCACCAGCCTACCGTGTGTCTCTAGGTGGGGAAGGGCATTCTCTGTCCTGCAGGGGAGAGGAGCATTCCCTTGCCAGGCACTTGTTGTGGCAGGATGGCTCCCTGCAGATGTCCCCAAGCCAACCTCTAGCGTTCCTAGGGAATAGAGGTTTCGTTTTATTTACTTCTTTTTTTAGCTTTCACTTATGCACTGTAGAAGTGATGGAAAACTATTCACCCAGATTGCAGGAGCCTGAAGCTGTCTTCAAATTCTCTCTTCCCTTGAATTTTGTAGAACAAGTTATGAACTTCAGAATCTGAAAATGTGAGTGGGACACTCATGTCTGACACTACTAAGCTGTGTGATGTTTGGTCAGTCACTCCGGAATTCATTTCATTATATTTGAAACTCAGTGGTCAACTAGATGTTATGTAGGTCAGTTCATTTAATGGATACTTATCCGACATCTGTTATATGCCAGGCTCTATGTTCGGGCCTGGGCAGAGATAAGTAAGACACCGTCTCGAGAAGCTCACAGAGAAAACTGAACATTCCACAAGGTAAGGGACATTTCTTCTTTGTTCATTACCATTTTAGGCATATAACAGGTGGCTTACTGGGCTTCAGTCCGGAAGAGAGAAGCTACTCTGGACCTTCTGAGTCTGCAGAAACCTAGGCCAGTGAACTGGCATCTAACACAGCTGCTGAACAGGCTGGAGAAGCAAAGACCAACAGGCCGCCTGAGAAAACGTGAAGTCTGCAGTCCTGCGAATCATCAGTGACTCTCACCCACCGTTCCAGCTCCCGTCCTCAAATGCTGCTCTGCTGATAGCAGTTTCCCTCTCTCTTCATCCCTCCAGATCTTACAGGAGTTCCTCTCATTGTCAGTTGTCCAACCCAGAACAATCTGTGGAGAGAGATCCTGGGTCACAAAGAAAATGGAAGAAGGAATGCTAACACCAAGCAGGCCGGGGACAGTGTGCCACAAGTGGTCAGCCAGTACTCAGGACACGGTGTGAGCAAACGGGAGACATCACGAGTGACTGTGACACAGTGGGGCAGTGACAACGTTAACATCAAGCAGACCAGGGACAGTGTGCCACAAGTGGTCAGCGGGTACACAGGACACGGTGTGAGCAAATGGGGGACATCATGAGTGACTGTGACACAGCAGGGAAGTGATAATTACAATAGCTGTGCTCACTAGGCTGTGGGGGCAGAGGGACACAGTGGGCAGGGAGAGTGTAGGGTGCAAGTCAGGGAGTGCAGGCCATACAGAGTGGCTTAGACTAAACAGTTTATTTCTCTCATAGGCAGAAAGCCTGGAGCCCATCCAGGGTCCTCTAGTCTGACTTCTCCATCTGCTTTGCTGCCCTCCTCCGTGACTCAGGATGGTTGCTGAAGCTCCAGCCGTCATTCACACGCTCCAGTCAGTAAGAACAGAAGAGAACTAGTCTTCTCACATACATTTCCTGAAGTTGTGGGAACTTCACCCCTGCCCTTCTCTCCAGCTTCCAGTGGGCTGGGAAACATCTTTATTCTGAGCAGATGCGTGTTTAGATACAAGTTCAGGGTTTTGTTCCCATGGGAAAAGAGAAGACCTTTGGGACAGTCGGAAGTTTCTGGCATGAAGCACCAGGCTTCATGTCACCTAACTCTGCGGACTCTGCTAGCCGCGGCTGCGCCACACACACCTCTTGCCCCTAAAGCCCCGCGGGCTTCTTGTGTGGAGCCTGCACATTCCCAGGGTGGCTGTTGGAACAAACGTCCAATTTCAGTTCGATTAAATGTGTTAGGCAAAGACCAACCACCAAGCGTCTTGGGAAAGTGACAGCGTGCATGTAAACTCTGAGCATTGTCAGAGGCTGAGGAACGAACGGCACAGGTTCTGAGATTAACAGAAGTGCAGCAAAATCCAGTGAGGTGTGTCTGTGTTCAGATGAGCTCAGCAGAGTGTCCGTAAGCTGTATCTACAAAAGGGCCCATAGGCCCATGGCTTGGACAGATAAATATGTCAGGCTCAATGAATTCAGAGTGTTGCTGAGGATTATAAGAAGGGAAAATTGAAACTATTTCCACTGCACTGACAGGGTGCTGCTGACACTGACTCTCAACCTGCCATCCTTTTGACACTGAGAAGAGGAGAAAGTGGAGGAAAGAAACCAGAGTGGGGATCAGGACCATTTTGCATGTGAGTCAACAGATTTAACCTTTTGACACCAGGATGGCGGGTGTGTGCAGGGGAGCTCACAGATGCCTCCGGGTTAACGGTCATGTCAGGGACAGGCCCGGATCCTGCCGGACACACTCGGCACAGCGCCGGATCCCTTGTCTGCTTCCTGCATTTCCTTTTAGGCCCCTCTGTGAGCGTGTTGTGACACCCACCTTTCCCCAGCCAGCCTGGATGGTGCACAGCCCCTCAAACATCCGGCAGTCTCTGCTTTGCTGTTCATCACTCAGCAAAGGTGTTTTCCTTCCCTTTTATGACAATCAAAATTTATTCACCCTCTAAGACCCAGATCAAATACCAAATACGCTCCCATCTAAGGCTTCCCTGTTTTTCAGTAATTCATTCACAGATGTTATAAAGAGCTGACAAGTAATTCATTCACAGGAGTTATAAAGAGCTGCCATCCCTGTGCCAAGCCCTGGGGTCTAAGGTCCCTGCCTTCACAAAGCTCATAACTCTAGCAAAGGACACAGGCAAAAGAGCTCGAATGCACCAGGAGCGAGGAGGGTGTGGGAAGTGGTCCACCTTCCACCCTGCTGTCACTCCGTCTTCCCCAAATGCAACTTGACCCGCCTGCTGCTTTCCTCACACCCGACTCATGTGTACAAACCACACAGACGAGGCGCATGTCCCTGCACCACTCGGCCAGCTGGGTGTCATTCCCCCGTGAGAGCTAGAGAGGGGTTGGTAGGAGGTGCGTAGACGTGGCAGAACTCTTCTAGACTGATATTCAAGTGATTTTTAATAGGCATTGGCTGTCAGAAAGGAAAGGGCAGTTTAAGGGGGAAAGGAGACCCACTTTTCTTTGATGCTCCTTAATACAGTTTGAATTATACTCCCATGTGCCTATTTGATTTTTTAATTATTTAATAAAAAACAAACAAACATGATTTCCTTCTGAGTTTAGCAGGAAAAGATAAGAGTAGGGACCAGACTCCGAGTCTTCTGACACCAGCCCAGGACCTTTCCAGTCTCAGTAACAGGAAAGTCGTCCCAGTGAGGAGGCAGGTGCCCCCACCCCACTGCTCAGCCCCACACGGCAGGGCAGGAGATGAAAGCCACGAGGCACCGAACAGGTGAGTACCAGTCTCAAGGTTACTGCACAGATCGCTGTAGCTGAGACTGGCATCCAGATCTGTCTGCTGTCACCAAGACAAGCCCAGGCTCAGAAAGCATGGATTTAAACCCCATGTCTTGTCTTTGTTGTGTGACTTTGTGAGTTGTGCAAGTGAAATTAAATAGCACCTGTGAAACCACTGTCCACAGGGCCCAGCACGTAGAAAGCCCCCACCCCGTCAGCTGAAGTAAACGTCTCCTTCCCATTCTAGCTGCCCCAGATGCTCACTTTCTCCATGGCTAAAGCAAACGTCATTCTGCCCATCATCCGCTGCCTCTGGACTCTGGATTGTGTTTGCTATTTGTTAAGAGAAGCACATCTTAAAAATCCCATTTCTCAAAGCCGCACTGCCAGGCACGGAGGCGGCTGGCCCGCCGTGCTAATGCACGTCCTCCCGCTCACTTCTCGTGCTCTGAAAGCTAATGCGGCCTCCCGGTAAAGGCAGTCATTACCCGGTGGAGGAGGGAAGAGGGCGTGGAGGAAAATGACCAGGAATTGCAGCTCTCTATCAGGATGTTTTTCTCTGAAACCTGGAGCTGAGCATCGTGAAATGTATTTGTTCCTAGTGTGATGTAACTGAATTAGGCAGTGCTGAAGGGCTGGGCTATTTGAGGACAAGTCAGTTCTTCATGTTTGGAATTGTGCCTGAGAATGCCTCTGCCTTGATGGTAGGGGGTGCTTCAACATCAGCTCTGCTGCTCTTAACCAGATGGTGGCCTCTGGAAACATCCTGGGTTGCAGTTTCTCATCTTTGAAATAATGGGATCTCAACTTGAGGTCCACAGCAGCTAAGGAGAGAGTCTAAATTAAGACCATGGCTCGGCGCCTGTGGCTCAGGTGGCTAAGGTGCCGGCCACATACACCTAAGATGGCGTGTTTGAATCCAGCCCGGCCTGCCAAAACAACAATGACGGCTGCAACCAAAAAATAGCCGGGCATTGTGGCGGGCGCCTGTGGTCCCAGCTACTTGGGAGGCTGAGGCAGGAGACTCACTTGAGCCCAGGAGTTGGAGGTTGCTGTGAGCTGTGATGCCACAGCACTCTACCCAGGGGGACAGCTTAAGGCTCTGTCTCAAAAAAAAAAAAAGAAAAGACCACATACGGGGGAGACTACCCAACACGCAGTCTGCAGCCTCTAGAAATGTGGGTCCAGTGTTACCACATTTTTCTAATTTTAATGAGGAATCTACTAATTTTTATTTATTTTCTTTTGTTAGAGAGTTTCACTCTGTCACCCTGGTAGAGTGCCCTGGCATCACAGCTCACAGCAACCTCAAACTCCTGGGCTCAAGTGATCCTCCTGCCTCAGCCTCTCAAGTAGCTGGGACTATAGGTGTCCATCACAATGCCTGTGTAATTTTTCTACTTTTTATAGAGATGAGGTCTGACTTTTGCTCAGGCTGGCCTCAAACTCCTGGACTCAAGGATTCTCCTGCCTTGGCCTCCCAGCAGAATATAGACATGAAGCAATGTGCCCACCCCAGAGTGAGCTTTGCCGTGGATTGTAGCAACCTGAGCACACAGTTGTTTTCTTTTGTTATGCATTTCCACCTTTTTGTTTAAAGGAAGCACTTTAGAGCTTCTCTCTGGCATATCTGAATTGCCAATGTCAGTACTCCTACGCTTTGGGGCCATTAGTGGGTAAAATAAGGGAGACTTGAACATGGTGACAGTGCCACACACACCGGGGTGATGGGGCCTCGGGCAGGACAGGGCCAGCCGATGTGAGATTTCATTACACTATTCAGGACAGCCCAGATTTTCACCCTTGTGAATTGTTTATTCCTGTAATTCTTCATTTAATATTTTCAGACCATGGTTGACTGAAACTGTGGAAGGTTAAAACCTGGATAAGGAGAAACTACTGTATTAAAAGTTGTGTGTTGAAAAGTTCTGTTTGGGTCCAACTAAATCAGCTGTGGCGGCCACCAGCTACAGACCTCAGGCCACGGCATGGAAGACCCCTCTCTGTTTAGGAGTTTGTGACAGCCTCATTTCTACGTGGGGGAATCAAGTGTGCCCTCACTCCCTTGCAGTGTTCAGGGGGCACCATGGGGCTTGGAGGCCGTAGGCAAAGGCTCCTGGTCCAGCCCCATCTCCCCTCTGTGGTGGCAGAGTGATTTATCTGTAGCTTCTCCACATGGAAAATGGCGAACCAGCTCCCTCCCTCCCATCGCTGGCCCCTGTGAAGTATGCTTCAAACTTTAAACTTGACACAGACAGGAGGTTACTAGAATTGCAGACGGCAGGTGAGCATGGTTCAGAGTGCGGAAGTCGCTGCCATCTGTGACAGGAGCACTCCAGACTGGGTTCCCTCAGCTATGGTGGCGACAGAGCCTACTGGTCACGAACAGGGACTCTGGGCCGGACACCTGCAGGGTGTCTCAGTGAGTAGCCAGGACTAGGGTCAGGGAAGTCCTCTCTGGCAGAAGCACTGTGACACAGCACACCCTGAATGTCCCTTCTCCCTGTGTCTTCCTCTCTGGCCTCCCCTCCGCCCCCTGCACCATATGACCTCCAGGATCTAATTCCCAAGTGTCTGGACTTCGCTTCCACTGACCCCGCCTCACCTGAGCCACCTCCTTGCCTCCCGTGGGATCACCCGAAGGTCCCCCCACCCTGCTTTCTCTGCCGTCTCTGCCATTCCCCACACTGCATCCAGAGTGAGACTTTCTAATCTAAGTGTGAATTAGAATGTCCCAGTACTTTCCATTTAAAGTCTGAGCCCCTCGTGTATGGCCAAGAGGCCCTACATGATCGTCCCTAATTTGATCTGCCTGTTACTTCTGATCCCCATTGCTGTGCCCTAAGAACACAGGCTTCTTTTTGTTCTTGACTTTGCAAAGCTCCTCCCTGCCCCAGGGCCTTTGCACTTGACCCTGCCTTTCTGCAGTATCCTTTTTATCATTCAGGTCACATCCACACCACAAAGAGGTGATCCAGTCTAGTGCATATGCCCTCCAGAAGCCTGGCCTGACCTGCTACCTTGGTCTGCCTGTCAATGCTCAGCACGGTAAGAACCACCAGGCTCCTTCCCAGCTGGCTCTGCATCTCCCCAGTGCTGGAATGTGAGCGTCCCGAGCAGGGTTCTGCCTCCTACTCACCACCTTCAACAGAGCCAGGAACAGTGTGCAGCACCCAGCAGCACCCTGGAAAGGCAGGGGAGCTGAACAGCTGACGTGGGTTTAAGCCAAATCCTAGAGAGGGACGAGAGGAAGAGGAGAGGGGAGTGCTCCAGGCGGGCACAGCAGAGAATGAAGGGGGGCGAGTGCCCAAGCGGGGCACAGCATAGCAGTGACGGGGTGGGGGGGTGGGGGGGAGGGGAGTGCTCCAGGGGGGCACAGAAGAACAGTGAAGGGGGGATGCTCTAGGGGGGCACAGTAAAGCAGAGAAGGGGGGAGTGACCAAGGGGGGCACAGCAGAGCAGTGAAGGGGGCGGGGGGGGGGGAGTGCTCCAGGGGGACACAGCAGAGCAGAGGCCCGGGCTGGAGGAGTGTGTCGTCTCCCACACTGGAGAGCAGACAGGCTCTGGAAGGCAGAGAGAGAGCTGAGCCCAAGTGGGGAACGAGTCCTGCTGGGCCGTGAACCCCTGTGAGGGCAGTGATTTCAGGCTTAGGCAACCTGTTGGGTATTTTTAGAAGAACCCTGCAGAGCTGATGCCTGGGCTCAGGGTGGACAAGTAACGTCAGCACAGCAACTTTCCCTCTGCCCCAACCTAGCAAAAACTCGGTGCGGCAAATATGATCCTTTACCAAACTACAGAAGGACAAAGCAAAGATTCTGAGAGCATGACCAAGTTGCTGAAGGGCACAGTGACTTTACCCTGACCTGTCCTGGCTTCAAGCAGCCATGAACCATGAGAACCAAAAGAGACCTGGTCTCTCCGCTGTCCCCCTGGTCTCTTCCTGTCCCTGGTCTCTCCCCTTTCCCCCTGGTCTCTCCTTGTCCCTGGTCTCTCCCTGTCCCCCGGGTCTCTCCCTGTCCCTGGTTTCTCCCCTGTCCCCCTGGTCTCTCCCTGTCCCTGGTCTCTCCAGGTGTCTCCCCTTTTCCCCTGGAACCTCTTGTAATTACAGAAGCCAAACACAACTTGTATTCATCTTTTGTTATTGGTATATACCAAGCAATGCAATTTTAATGCAGTTTTCCCCCTTTCTTAAAATGTACATACATTTTTGGCAACCTTTTTTTACATAGAGACCTGGCCTCTTGCTGTCCATGGTTAAATTCTGAAACTTGGATAGCTCCTGTGAGCTGCTGGAGCCTCAGACCGCTCCCCGACCTGACGAGCTGGCTGTCCCATCTGCTCCCACGTCACTCTCCTCTCCTCCCTGTTTCTCAAAGTAGAGAAATTCTCTCTACCCTCTTTGTGCTTTACCCCACCTCACTGTTGTTCACGTTGTACAGCCCGCTTTACTGGTGACTCAGTCTTTGGTTTTCTCCCAACTATCTCGTCCTTTGTGACCACCAGTCCACACAGGTAGAGCCTGAAGGCAGTTAGTTCCCAGGTAACAGAAGCTGTTGGGCAGAATCTTTGTTTTACACCCTTGAGTTCCATTTCAGGATTGATATTCCTTAATGTCAATAGGCTGAGTTGAAACCAAAACTTCTCACATAGAATCATAGAAACAGTGGGTCTGTCAGTGACTCATGGCACAATATAGAGTCAAAATTTCACCCCTCCCTTCCCAGAGCTGTCATTATTAGGGAAATAATGGGTTTGAGAGAAAACTTACATTAGAATTTCCCAGTTAAACTACATATGAAGACTGTGGCAGAGATCCAAATGGTCCATCCTGTGCTGGCTCCTGATTCCACTACAAAAATTCCACCCCGTGAAAACCCCTCCTATACTTTTATAGTTTCACCAGTTCCCTGGCATTCTCAAATTCACTTCCAGGCTTAAAAAGTGTGGGAAGTATCTGTTTCTTGCAAAAAGTTCAGCTATACTTAGAGAATAAATGAGCCAAACTAGAGAATTCTGGTCAGAGATCAACATGTGGGCTGCCATCGTTTGTTTGCTAAAAATATGTTTACTGTAGTGGAAATATTTTCAGGCTGGCAAGATGTGGAATCCTCAGCTCATTCTTTTAAGTCTCCATCTGTGCGGTCCTCTGCCACTTTCATTTTTATAGCATGAAGATAATTCAATCTCAGTAGAACAAGAGATCAAAAATGAAACAAGGTGCAGATATATCCTGGGGGGTGCCACAACGTATACACATTTGAAGGACGAGATCTGGGTATTGTATCTTATGTATGTACTTTGAGCACCTCTTGTGATTGCAGAAGCCAAATGTGACTGGTATTCATCTTTTGCTATTGTACATGCCCAGTACTGCAATTTTAATGCAGTTTTTAAATCGTGCATACATTTCTGGCCCCTCTATACGTGACATAACTGTGTCTATAATATGTGTCCTACCATCCATAGACAACATACCTATGATCATGTACAATAACCTTTGAGGGTTTTTTCCAGAATACAATTAATTTTTTTTCCTATTTTTCATTCTGAAGAGAAAACTCTATAGCCATGGTTTTCAAAATGTTTGAAACCCATTTTATGAAAAAAAAGAGCTGACTACAGAATGAGCTTGTCCAGGGAGCAATTCGGGTAATGAAAAGGCGGCTTTGGTTCCAGCACTGGCTCTGTCTCCCATCAGTTGTGCCAGAAATCTATGACTCGGGAATTTTAGTTTTTAAAAAATGACTTTTTTTCAACAGACAAATGAAAATAGTTTTACAGAAAATACTGTGTCCATCATGGAAATACAACGGTCTTCGGAATCAGAATTCTGCCTCTGACGCTTTCAAATCTGCGACCTTGGGCAAGTTGCTTCCTCATTCTGAGCCCCAGTTTCACTATCACTAAACACGAGGTTAATCTTGTACTTTGGGGGGTTATAATTCACAGGATGAGAGTAGGGTTCAGCTAACATCAGTTGCTGCGACAGTCAACACCCAAGTCTCAGAAGAAGCTTATTTCTTGCCCCCTAAAAGATTATTGTGGTGAGGAGGGGCCGCCCCACGGAGTGGCCACTGTTAACACCCGGGTCCCTCGGCCACTGTGGGGGATAGCAGGAGTGGGAGGGGCCCACACTTCCTGCCATGTATATAGTGTGTCTTTTAGAGCCTGATTTCATTTCCTTCAGACATATGCACAGAAATGGGATTGCTGGATCCCAGGGAGGTCTATTTTTAATTATTTGTGGAACATTGGTCCTGTTTCTCATAAAGGCTGTACCAGTTCACATTCCTGCCAGTGGTGTGCAAGGGCTCCCTTCTCCACATCCCTGTCAACACTCAGCCAGCCGACCAGGTGCAAGGTGACCCCTCACTTCAGCTTCAGTGGCACCTCCCTAACGACTAGTGATATTGAGCCCCTTGGCTGAGTAGGGCCCTTTTTCATCATCCTGCTGAATGAACTCCTTAAGAAAATGTTGAATTTCCAAGTGGATAAAATGCCTAATGTAGGTTTCAACAGTAGTCCCTTGGTGTCATCAAAGAAAGGTTTATTACTCCCAAGGTGAGGAAGGAGGAAACGGTTCTCTGACAGGTCCAGAACAGAATGAGTGGCACGTGGTCAAGTGCTTTATAGAGAAACAGTCCCGCCAGCCCCAGAGCACCCTGCCAGTGTGCAGCCTAACAGTCGCGGGAGCGTGCAGGGGAGGGTGGGTGGACCTTAGCACGTCTTGGGTCGGAGACAATGGGCACTTACAGGTGCTGGCCCTAAATTAAATGTCAGTAGGGTCCAAGGTTCTCTCCTACCATCTACATAATATAAGGCCGACTAATGTCAGAAGATCTATGAAATTTACGTCAAAAATGACGTACAAAAGTATATAAGAAACTAGGAAATGATATAAAAATAGAAGGTATTATTATTTTGTACCCAAGTTCTTGAAGCCAATATTCTCTGGATATCAATTACCACATGACTATTGCAAACATCACTTTTCCAGCTGGCATGAGAGATGAGTGATGATGGAAACCAGGACATGTCAAGCGTTAGGGAAGGGGGGCACTGAGACACCTGGAGTAAAGACAGGTCTGTAACATAGGCTGGGAGGGGGCCGTTCTGCTGGAGGCCTCGGCACAGGAACAACAGTTACAAAGAGCCTGTTGTGCCATTTCCCACAGCAGGAGAGGAGCCTGAAGCAGGAGGGGAGGGCATGTGAACACTTGACCTTCCCACTGCACTAGCTCCCTCTCACGCCTCTTGTCGTGTTTTCATTTTTTCACAATAGTATTTAGTCCTTTTTAAAATTCTTCAGATAATCACAGTAGTTATTTTGAGGCTACAATCCAAATAATTAATACATCAGAACTGGCTATGAGAATATCAGAGTAGAAACGAGGTGGAAAATTGAAGTTATACTCTCTTTTCATCCAAGCTGGAGGTAAATCCCTCCCACCTCTGAACTTCCCCAACATTTATCTGTTGTGCTGACATGGGATGGAGTTGACTGACCTCTAACAGACTGTGAATTCCTGCTCTCTCTCATCTTTGAGCTCGACTGCCTAATACAATGTCTAGCATATTGCAGGTGTGATTAAATAAAACAGAAAAACAAATTACTGTTAGATAAATTCTCTTGTTCCTTAGCTATTTGTCCTGTGGTGGATAGAAATGTCTACCCAGGAGAAACTTCCAAACCAGAGATATTAGGGAAGAATATTTGACCACATCCTGGAAAAAAGCTGTTTTTGGCATCTTATGAAAAACAAAACAAAACCCAATTTTAGTCCTAAGTACTAAGGACACAAATAAGCTCAATCAGAAATGAAAAAGGAAATATGTATACCACTGATACTACAGAGGTACAAAATACCATGTGTGAATACCACGAACATCTCCATGAACATAAACTGGGAAACACAGAGGAAATGGACAGATTCCTGGAAACGCACGACCTCCCAAGACGCAGTCAGGAAGAAGCAGAACTGCTGAACAGACAGATGATGGGTAGCAAGATCTAAGCAGAAATAAAAAAATCTCCCACCCAAAAACCCCTGGACCAGATGGATTCACACACAAATTCTACCAGCCCTACAAAGAAGAGCTGGATTCCTCCCCCCAGCTCATTCTACAAAGCCGTATCACCTTGATACCAAAGCCAGGAAAGGACATAACAAAAAAAGAAAACTACAGACCAATATCCCTTATGAAAATAGATGCAAAAATCCTCAACAAAATACTAGCAAACCAAATTCAATAGCACATCAAAGAAACAATTCACCAGGACCAAGTGAGCTTCATCCCAGTCATGCAAGGATGGCTGGACGTAAGTAAATGGATACATGTGATTCACCACATAAACGAAAGCAAAAAATAAGATCATATAATTATCTCAAAAGATGCAGAAACAAATACAAAATCCAGCATGCTTCCACGATAAAAACCCTCTATAAAGCAGGCATACAAGGAACATGCCTCAAAATTGTAAAGGCCATGTGCGAAAACCCATAGCCCAGTGAGCCTCACCTCTGTTCTCACCCCCACAAGTCTGCCCAGAGCCAGTGATGAGAGAATTGCATCCCCACACCTGCCATCTAGTAAGTGTGCACAGGACTCATCCTTAGATGAGGGAAGGCCCACTCATCATGCACACCCACACACACTTCAGTAAATCCAGCTGAATCTCCCCTTTGTGCTTCAGAAGCACTTTTCACCTGCCACTACCACAACGCCCTCCACCCTGCCTCATGTCGTACCATGATCACCTCCCCATAGACCTGTCTCCCTTTAACCAGCCCCCAAGGGCAGAGGGCAAACCCAGCTCATACAGGCAGCCCAGTCTCTAGCTGCCCCGGCCCACAGAGACAACTTGGCGTGTTTCAGGAATAAGGGATACTTTGGAAGCAGCTCCTGTCAGCAGCCCAGTCTCAAGCACTGCCCTGGCCTGTGGGGGCAACTCACGTGTTTCAGGAATGCGGGTGCGTCACAAGTTGCACCTGGGCTGGGCATGGTGGCTCATGCCTACAATCCCAGCACTCGGGAAGGGGAGGCTGGTGGATTGCCTGAGCTCACAGGTTCAGGATCAGCCTGAGCAACAGCAAGACCTTGTCTCAAAAAAAAACCCGGGCGTTAAGGTGGGTGGCTGTAATCCTAGCTACTTGGGAGGCTGAGGCAAAAGAATCGCTGGAGCCCAAGAGTTTGAGGTTGCTGTGAGCTGTGACACTACAGTACTCCAAGGTACTCAAGGGCAATACTCTGAGACTCTGTCAAAAAAAAAAAAAAAAAGAAGAAGAAGCAGCTGCTCCTGTAGTCAGATCAAACATCACTCAGGTCCCACAGTTAAGTAAGCATGGTGGTATTTACACTGGTTTGTGATTTTTAAATGAATGAAATTTTAAACGCAATAACATGCAATCTCACGCTTCTAGAGTCCCCTTGCAATGTGATATCCCACTCCGCCCCAGCTGTGAAAGAGCTTGGTGTATCTGCAAAGCCACGGCCCAGCAACAAAGTGCTACCCACAGACAGCACGTGGCTCCCAGCTGCTCTCACCAGCACTTTCTGCTCACAAGAACAGACCTGAGTGGGAGGGAACGAGCCTCCACCTGCCTCAGCTCTGAAACCAGACAGCCTGGTAATTTCCCCACTATAGGTGCTCATGAAAGGACAGCCTCCAGTCGGCCAGGTGGCAATTATCCTTAGGCAGGCAGCCAGAACCTGATGCCAGCTCTGTGCCAGCTGGGCAGGTGAAGCAGACACATCACGGGGGAGCTTGTCAAACTCATTAGAGGTCAGGGTTGCTCCTCAGAGCGGTCAGCTCACAGCAGGGCCCGGAGCTGGCATCCACTGCTCACCATATGAATCTCCTGTCACATATACAACCCTTCCCAATTTCCTCTGGGTTCCACTTGAAAAAAATTATAACCTGTTGTGGCTTTATAACTTAAATAGTTTAAGTGTGAAGTGAAAAGCTTAGAGTCATAGACACAAAGATTTACCCAGCAAGAAGGGGTCTTGAAGACAATCTAGTTCATCTCCCTCATCAGACAGAGGGGGGTGAGACAGTCACAGGCCACCAGCGGGGCATCTGGCATAGCCCAGCGTGTCTGCCTGCCAGCCGTCCAGCCAGTGCGGGAGTGCCCCTGCACTGGTCTGCCCCCCTGGAAAACCTTTTCCCCCCTCTCACCTGGGATTATGGCCCCAGTCTGAGCTGGCCCTGGTTCTCCTGTCCGTTCCCTTGTTCCCTTTTCTCACTGAACACCCAGAGCCTAGAGTGAAGACACCACCTTTCACTCCCACAGAAGCACTAACAGCACTCGGCCGTTCCAGGTTAGGGGCCAAACCTTCCCATGTGCAGGCTCCTTCCAGATGAAGAAACAGACACATCGTCAGAACAAATGGGGACAGAAGTGTCTTTCATGCCCTAAGAGGGGAAAGGATGGAGTTTTGTGAATCCCATAGAAAACGAGGCCCTTCCAAGCCCTAAAAAGCCAAGACAAATCCTTGTCATTGTTTGAAGACATATGAAAAAAAATTGATGTACAACCACTAAGAACAAACAGGATCCACCGTAAGACCTTCGTGGCTAGTGGGCTGGACGCTGAGCTTCACGAGCTGGGGCCAGTGTGCCGGCTCTAAGTCCAGAGACTCAACCCCAAGCCCAGAGGGACAGGCCCCACAGAACCATGGACCCCAGCTTGGTCGCTGCCCAGGGAGCACAGTCAGGAGCAGCGTGACAGGGAGAGCAGACACAGAAACTCATCCCAGGACGCGTTTCCCCCCAGAGGAGTAGACTAAACATGCTCAGAGCTCACAAGTAGCATGACCCCGACCCTGAAGAATGAGCTCACTGGGTCTTCACCTCCCCTTCACACACTCCCTCAGCCCCTATACAGTAAGTGTTTTTCTTTCTGACTCCGAAAAATGTGAGCCGACACAGCTGTGCGGGTATTCCCACAGCTTTCCTGACTCCTGAGTGAGAACCACGTTCAGACCCAGATCTCTCAGTCACCCCCAGATGGCTTTGGTCTGTGCGTCAGCAGATGGGAGTTTGACTCCTGGCGATGCCTCTGCCTTAACATGTTATTTAAGCTAGTGGAGGCCCTTTTCTTGATTTGTCTGATGGGACCACAATGCCTACTCCACTGGGCTGTCCTGGGGTCCCCAGGAGACAACACGTCCAGAGTGATCTGCACGGTATGTGATGTCCAGTGGAGTACTCAGTCGCTGTCTCTCAGCAGGGATGTCATCCGTGTATGCAAACTCTTGCAGTCAGAGGTTTCAAAATTTAGGATGTTCATATTCATGACACCTCCCCATCGAAGCTGGGGCAGCACACTACAAATTCAACATGTCAGTATTTTTGAGTGATAGATATGTCTGAATACCTGGCTTGTGTTTAAATTATTGGAATAAAGTCTATAAATAGTTTCAAATCAGTCTGATCAGATTTACTGCCAAACTTCTGAAATGCTTTTGATTTTCAGAGTCATTTGGACTTTGGAACTACAGCCCAGGGACAGTGGGTCTGTGTTATGGTGATTATAACAATGTTGTGTCCTCCGCTAGCTCTTCTTTGACAATTTTATTTAGGATTAACATGAGGGTACAAATGTTTAGGTCACATTGTTTTCGTTTCTGAGGTAAGGTTCAGGTTGTAGTTGAGCCCCTCACCCTGGGGGCGTGCACACGGGTCAGAGATCCTGCCAGTTACCTCTCCTCCCCTCCTCCTGCCCCTCCGCCTTGCTAAATATACTTGTGTTTTTCTCTCCTGTGGGCACCTACTTGTTTATATATTGGTTTCATATTAGTACTGAGTACACTGGATACTTTTTGTTCATTCTTGCTTTACTATGAAGAATGTGTTTCAGCTCTAGGTAAACACAGGAGCTGTAAAGTCTCCGTGGTACACATGTGCCATAGTCTGTTAGTCCATTCACGGGCTGCTGGGCCCACGAGTTCCTAAGGGCAGGTCAGTGTGTGTTTTCCTTAGTGCCTGGTTCATCCTAGGAACTCAACAGCTACTTTTCAAAGACTGAGTAAATGAAAGAAAGAATGCACATGGAAATGACCCCCCCCCCCCCGACCTCTCACTGGGGGAATTAGTCCCTTGGTCCCTTGTTCTTCCCCCACGTTCCACGTCCTGCACACACAGATTTGATCGGATATGGGCCACGGGGAGAAGAGGCAACATCAGAGTAGATCTACACTTACAACCTCCTGTGGTTGTAAAAATTATTCTTTTCAAGAAAGAAATATGATTAGACATTTTTCTGAAAGATCTGAATTAAATCACTGCTCTGGAACTGGAAAAGAAAATGGTAACTTTTAATTATGGTAAAAATGATTTAAAAGACATAGGTGGGGAGGAGGACGGGGACCTAAGCAGAGTGAAGTGGAGTGGAGAGCAGGGAAGCACCTGCGGAACAGGGGGGCGACCCGCTGCTGAGAGTTCTGTGGACACTGGACGGTGGTGGCCAAGGCCTCATAATTACAAACCCTGGGGACTTGTCTGGCGTTATTCAGCACCCCAGGCGCAAGGGCAGTATGAGTGTACCACTAATCTGATGGACTGGAGTTGGGAGTTTTGCCTTGTGAGTACAATGGACACACCCTGGGGAAAGGGGACTGAGAACGTTGGCAGGGGCAAGTTCAAGCTATTGTCCGTGTACTCTGACGGCAGGAACACAGGATGGTAAAACACGGAAGCAGATGTGACCTTTATCTTTGGATTTCCCTTAGAAAGGAATCATGTAGTGATTAAGAGCACAGACTCTGACATGTGCTCTCAAAACCCACTCACTACAGGCTGGATAACCATGGGCAAGGTACCTGACCCATCTGTCCCCTATCGATTTCATTCATAAAAGGGGGATATTAATAACACTTTCCTTACTGGGTTGTTATAAAAATCAAATGAGTTAATTTAATATACTTAGACTCAAATTGACATAAGGTCTATTTTAAGTATTATCCAGAGTCCTCTGATAGTCTCTATTTTAGTAACTGTACCTCCATCAACCTAGGTCATTAGAGCAACTTTGCAGTCACCCTTAATACCATGCTCCCTCCCCAAATATAATTCATCTTAATGTCCTATCACTTTGTCTCCAAAATAGACTTAAAATCCTACTACTTTTCTACTTCCCTTGCTCCGATGTCAGTCTCAAACAACATCATAACATCATCTCTTGCTTGACCACGGCCATTTCCACCTAACCCCCCCCGCCCTGCAATTCTACACTGTTTTCCACACAGTTATCGGGCAGTGTTTATCAGTCTCAGTGTTATTGATACTTAGCATGTGGGGCCAGATAATTGTCAGGGTTGGGAGGCACCTAGTGCATCTTAGCTTCTGCCAACATGACATCAGTAGCACCTCCCTCCTCCCTCGGTTCAACAGAAGATCTCTCTGGACATTCCCACTGCAAATGTCCTCTGTGAGACAAAATCTCATTGCTTCAAGGAAATACAGAGCATATTATGGAGTAATTCATTTGACCAAGATTACCTAGCTAGAGATTGTACAGTTGAAACTAGAGCATAGGTATACCAACTTCAATTTCAGTCCTGTTTTCATTAGTCCAAACTTTTTACTAGTCCAAATCTCAGGGCTTAGTTTAAGAAAAGTACTTTTTAAGGCTGAGTGCCTTACACTGTAGCACTTTGGGAGGCCAAGGTGGGAGGACTGCTTGAGGCCATGAGTTCAAGACTAGCCTGAGCAAAGTGACCCTGTTTTGAAAGAAAAGGAAAGAAAGGAAAGGAAGGAAGGAAGGAAGGAAGGAAGGAAGGAATGAAGGAATTAAGAAATTAGCTAGACATGGTGGCATGTGCCTGTACTCCCAGCTGAAACAGGAGGAGCACTACCATCACCACCCCCCATCCCCAGCCAAGGAGTTTGAGGCTGCAGTGAGCTACAATGACACCACTGCACACAGACCCTGAGAAAGAAAGAAAGAAAAGAAAGAAAAGAAAGAAAGAAAGAAAGAAAGAAAGGGAGAAAGGAAGGAAGGAAGGAAGGAAGGAAGGAAGGAAGGAAGGAAGGAAGGAAGGAAAGAAAGAAGGGGGGGGAGGAGGAGGGAAGAGAAAGACAATTCCACACCAACATGGCAAAGGGATGTGAAGGCAGCTAATAAGCCCATCGTCAGCAGGGAGTTCTCTCGCATTTCCTTGGAGGGCCTGTTATAAGCACAGGGTCCTCAAGTTTGCAAGAGGGAAACAGCAAAGGTCAGAGAGATGTGATGTAAGAGCCTGACCTGCTGGTGTTGGCTTTGACAGAGGAAGGGACCATGAGCCAGGGCCTGCAACAGCCCTGAGAGGAAGGTGCTCTAGGAGGCCCCAGGGTGCAGGGCAGAGACCAGCTCAGTGGGGTCCTTTCCAGGCTTCTGAACTGTTTATTCTGTACGGTGATAAACCTGTGTGATTTTTAAGCCATTAAGATTGGAATGACGTGTTGCAGCAACAACAGAAAATAAAAACTACAATCCCTTTCTAGCTGTAGCGCCTTAGCGTTAGTTACTCAGGTTCTCTCCACAGCAGTTCCCTCATCTATCCTAATAATGCTAATGATACTCGATGCTTGGTTTATTGTGAGGAATAAGGAATACATAAAGTGACCTGGTCCATTCCTGCTTGTGTGCACTGAATCCTGTTTTCTTCCAAATCCATAAGTTGAAGCCCTAACCCCCACACTTCAGAGCTTGGCTGCATCTGGAGGTAAGCCCTTTAATGAGGTTATCAGGGCTAGGGAGGACACCTGGGTGAGGCCCAAATACTTGACTGGTGTTCTTATGAGAGCATCACCAGGGGCAGGTGGGCACGGAGGCAGGCCATGGGGAGATGTGGTGAGAGGACGCCACCTGCAAGTCAAGCCCAGGGGCCTCAAGAGAAGCCAGCCTTGCCAACACCTTGATCTTGGACTTGCAACCTCCAAATTATGAGAAAACTTTCTGTTGTGAGAGCCCCCTCAGGCTGTGGTGTTTTGCGGGGCAGCCCCAAGGACCTTACACATCTGATTGTGCTGGATAGGCGGCTGGGTTCACTCCTATTACTTGTCTCCTGAAAAAATTGGGAATTGGTACCACTGCGTCAAGGCAGGCAGGTGACACAGGTTGAGTCCTGGGCTCCCCTTTGGCTCTGAATCGCAGGCTGTGCTGTTTCCTCTACACACGTGTGGCCTGCCCTCCACAATGTTTTGCACTGGTCCCCCTACCCCTGTTAACAAGGGCAGGGGAGAGACTGATCTAATAATAGATCATAGCCACTTAACAAGGTCAAGTGGCTATGATCTATTCACAGTTAGGCCCCCAGAGCCGCTCTCACTCCTCAGAGCCAACGGTGCCACCCCTCCAAGCAGAAGGCAGAAACTGACAGCCTGAAGAGATGACCAAAGGGACTCCGGTCTGGGGCCATCTGGGCCCCACCCTAGATGAAGGGCCGGGATAATGTGCTGAAATCAGCGAGGTTTGATAAAAATTCCCATACTGAGTTCTGAGGGCCTCTTCCTGCTTCCCACTAGGTTCTCAGAAGGTGGAGGTCTGATTCAGCCGACCACCAAGAGGAAGAGTCCATACCCCGCACCCAGGCTCGGCAGCCCCTCCCGCGGCCCCTGCAGGCCTCCACCCGGCTTTCTGCTCCCAACACCGCCTGCTTGACAATGTCTCCAGGACACTGATGATGGAAACCAAAACCAAAACACACCAAAAAGCGAATGTGTCGAAAACAGAGGCAATATTGGAAGAGGAAACTTAAAAAAGAAAAACAGCTATTACTAACATCCTGAGACAGAAAGGAGACTCTATTTCAGCCACAAAGTACGAGCAGGTTGTTATTTTTACAAGGAGCATGAAAAAAACAGAGAGAGCACATGGAAATCTAAAAATAAGATAGGAAAACTGAAAGGCTTAAAAGAAAAATGATACGGAACTAAAAAAATATCCAAGAAAAGAGTATACAGTTGGTCCTGGCTTACAAACGATAGGTTCTGTAGGTTCCTTAAGTTGAATTTGTGTGTAAGTTGGAACAGCTGTTTTTACCCATTCCCTGTAGCCTCTGTCTGCAAGTCTGAGCTGTGCATGAGTCAGATGTTTGTAACTCAGGACTGACTATCTGTACCTTATAGATAAAGTGTGAATAAAATTTACCTGATCATATTGATGTCACCAAATATTATGATAGGAATATTTTAAGAAAACAGAAGAAGTGAAATTTACTTTTTGTGTGTATCTGTATATGTGTTTCACCCAGGAGGGAGTAAGAGGACCAGCTCCTCATCTTCTACAGCAGGAAGTCAGGATGTGAGAGCAGAGACCGAGCCAGAGCGGTGTGAGCTGTGACCGTGCAGCTGTGGACGGGTCACAGCCGCCGTCCCCGCAGCAGGAGTGATGCTGTGCCGTGACTTTGGAAATCTGACTCATTTTCTCTTTAATAATCTCTGTAGAAATAACTGACTTTTGGCTCGGCACCTGTGGCTCAAGTGGCTAAGGCGCCAGTCACATACACCTAAGGTGGCAGGTTCGAAACCCGACCCACCAAATAACAATGACGGCTGCAACCAAAAAATAGCCGGGTGTTGTGGCAGGTGCCTGTGGTCCCAGCTACTTGGGAGGCTGAGGCAGGAGATTTGCTTGAGCCCAGGAGTTGGAGGTTGCTGTGAGCTATGATGCCATAGCACTCTACCCAGGGGAACGGCCCGAGGCTCTGTCTCAAAAAAAAGAAAGAAATAACTGACTTTTAAGGCTGTATGAATATAAAAGGTTTTTTTTAAATCCAAAATTAAATTTTAAAGAGTAAATAGATATAAAATTGGCAGTATCTGGCACATAGTACACATTCTATATAATGACACTTTTAAAATTCTTACTATTTTATGATTCACTCTTACTATATGACTTTTCTAATGTTGCTTATAATAGTCCAGGAAGCATTCCTTTTTTTCCTTTTTCCAAAACTCTTTCCTATATATCAGCAAAGATGCCCAGGAAGTTCTGACAGCACGTTCTGCAGTGACGATGAATGGGCGTCCTGCCTTCTCGGTGGCCAGCCCACCCCTCCCCCTGCTGAGGAATCCAAGTACTGGGCACTGTTCTGCCTTTAGCTCAGACAGGGTCTGAGGGCGCTGGCTCTGGGGTGGGCAGGCAGGCAGGAAAGTACCCCAACTCATCCTCCAACTGTAGATGCTGACCTGAAGATGACAGACACTCCAAGGACTAAGCAGTGCAGTTTCCAGGCCGGTGGAGGGCTGGCAAGGCTGATGCTTCAGGCACAGACCTGCGATTTGCTTTCCCACCTTTCCAAGGGGCAACTCACTGCCCACATTCTACATTATGATTGAAATAGCATAATTCTTCTTCTCCTGCTTCTCTGGAAAAGCTGCCCTGTTTATTCAGCCGCCTTGGAGAAATAGACACCCTTAACTTTTCAAATCTTGATCGTTTATGCCAGGGAAGCAAAGTCTCTGACCCCAAGTCACTCAAGGAGCTGGCAGCAGACCCCAACACGGACCCAAGTCCAGCTGAGGCTGGAGCCCATGCCCTAAATTCCTGGCACTGAACCCCACATCCTGCCCACGCATCTCAATCCTGATGGCAGCAACCAACCAAATTCCGGGTCTCACTGATCGAATTAATGTAACACTCCCAGTGAAATTAACTGTCAGTGCCTTTAAAATCAAAAGCAAACACAAAAACAAGAGCTGTTCCAAAGGTTAATTGATTCAACTCAACCCAGCAAATGCTTTTTGAATATCAACTCAGTGACACGACGCTGATTCCCATTCTATGGGGATGTGGAGGACAGGGGAGGGGAGGTGAGAGGCCAACAGGAGAGACTAAAGTAAGAAACACCCCATCCTTGTTCTCAAAGAGCTTCTTTCTGCAGGTGAAAACACCCAGTGATCAGAACTGACCTATACACATTTCTTAAAGAACTAAGCTGGAAAGAAGAGAGTAGATAAAAATACTGCCCAAAATGAACCTGCGCCAGCCAGGCTGACATTTCACTGGGCTCTAGTGTTGAAGTAGGGACACACACACCCCGGCTCCAGCTCTGCTCTGCCTCACCATGGTAACCGCCGGGGCCCTCATCTGCCAGATGGCTTTTTATATCCTCTGAGTGTGGCTGGGGAGAATGTACACGGGTGGATGGCTAAGATACTTTCCCTCTCTGCAGCACAGTACCCCAAGTATGTCTCTCAAAACAAATCCTCTTCTAAGCAGCCCATCTTGAGAAATTGAGTAATTCCTACTATGTATTAGAAAATTAATGTCTTCAACAGACACAAGCCAAGTTTCAAGTATTCTGGCTGGTGGGGCACCACTGGCGTGGCATGTGCTGGGACCGCCACAGATGGGGGGCTTAACCAAGTTTATTTTCTTACAGTTCTGGAGGCTGGGAAGTCCAAGACCAAGTGTTAGCAGGTGTGGGGCTTCCTGAGACCTCTCTCTGCTCTCAGCTGCCTTCTCACCCTGCCCTCATCTGGTCTGTTCTCCGCAGGTGCATCCCCGTGTCCCTTTTTGTGTCCAAATTTTCTCTTCTTCTTTTTTTTTTTTTTCAAATTTTCTCTTCTTATAAGAACACCTGTCAGATTGGATTAGGGCCCCCCCACAACCTCATTTTAATTTAATCACCTTCTAAAGGTCCTATCATCAAATATAGTCACACTCTAAGAGACCAGGGGTTGAGACAAACCATTTAATTCGGTAAGACATAATTCAACCCATAACAGAAGGGGCAGGGAGAGTCGAGCTCATCGCCTCCCAGACACTTCCTCAGATCTTCATCCCTCCCTCCAGTGTACATCAGCATCATCCGAGGGGAACTCGTTAAAAATTCAGTCTCCTGGACACGCCAGCGTCCCATTAATGCACTGGTCTGGGGTCAAGCCCACCAAGTTGTTTTTCCAAAGGTGAAAAGACAAGATCTTTGACCTCCAGAGGTTCCCAATCTCTGAAGCAGCAGACATGGGCACAATTACAGGGCTTGGCACGCGTTTTACTGAGGGACGAAGTAGTTTCAATGGGAGTGTTCCCTAAACCGCTGTGATGCTGGCCTAGGGCAGTCGGAAACACTCTAGAAACAGGAGCAAGCAGGAAGGCAGGAGTGGGTAGGAGTGCAGGCACTCCAGCCCATCGCCGGTGGTGGCAGAGCTGGGTCTTGGGGGAGGGGCACAGAGAGGGAGGCCATGGACAGCCCACCAGTCTGGAATGGCTGGTGCCGCTGGGGTTACGAAGTCCTTGCAGGTCAAGCCCCAGATCAAACTAGCTCTTACAGGAAATCCGTGGCTGCTGGAAAGCTTCAGCAGGGAAGTGACTGGTCACATGTTCATTTCAAAAATGCTACTCCATGAAGGTGTGACGCCCACACCTCCTCCCAATGCAGGGACCACCCGGGCCTTCCTCCAGGTAAATCCCATGATCACAGGAGCTTTAGGAGGAAAGGTCAACGTGTCAGACCCTGCGGGGAGGGGCCTCCCTGCATGGGCTCCGCACCAAGCTGGCACCTGCCCACCGTCCTGAGTCAAAGCTCCCAGTGCTCTGAGTGTTGCTTCCTTCGCTTGTGCTCTTCCTCACAACTGGAATGTCACCTCCCTGCTACTCTCTCTGTCCTTCCTACACACACAGCTTGGACATCCCTCCTTAAGAAATCTTCTTACTTGGTGGACCCAGGGTCACTCAGAAAAACCTTGAGTTCTAGATAGCTAGGATTACTGATCCCACTAATTTTATTTTACTTTGAGACAGAGTTTCACTATGTTGCCCTTGGTAGAATGCTATGGTGTCACAGCTCACAGCAACCTCAAACTCTTGGGCTTAAGTGATTCTCTTGCCTCAGCCTCCTGAGTAGCTGGGACTACAGGCACCTGCCACAACGCCCAGCTCCAGCTATTTTTTTGTTACTGTTGTCATTGTTGGTTAGCTGGCCCTGGCTGGGTTCAAACTCACCAGCCCCAGTGCATGTGGCTGGAGCCCTAACCTTTGAGCTACCAGCACCAAGCCCCATCCCACTAATTTTAATCAGAGTACACAATTTATCCCTTTGAGCTCACGGGTCCCAGGGACTACAGTGCTGGCATTGTCAGAGTTCGATAAATTAAATAATTTGTATATTTTAAAATAGAAGCAACATGCCTACCCTTGGCTTTGATCACCAAGGCACTCAGGAAAAAAAAGCCAGAATAGCCAGAATAGAAATGAAGGGACAAAGGGTGATTCGCTTTCTTAACAAATCTTTCCTGAGCGTCTCCCATTCTCCTGTACCTACTGGCTGGTGGTGACACAACAATGGGCAAAGCACACCTCATCCAGCCTTCACAGGGCCCGCGTGTCCGCACATGCTAGGTAACAAAAGTGCCAGATCTGGGGACACTGCACACATCTAATTAGGAAGTGGGGATGGTGGAGAGACAGTTACAGAGGAGCAACAGGAAACTAGCCAGGGTGGTGATACCTTCAGCGTCTGAATGGTTTTAGGGGTGTTTACACATGTTGGAACTTAAATTGATATTTAAGATATGTGCAGTTTATTGTAGGTTACGTATAGCTCAATAAAGTTATTAAAAATAATGTGATTATGATGAAAATGAGAAATGAGATTTGTGTGTGACAAGGTGGGAAGAAGGAAATTGGCAGGAGGCTTTTTAAAGATAGGGTGGATAGACCTATAAATTATTTTATCACCTTTTTCTTTTTGAGACAGAGTCTCACTGTAACCCTTGGTAGAGTGCTCAAACTCTTAGGCTAAAGCAATTATCCTGCCCCAGGGACTACAGGCGCCTGCCACAACGCCTGGCTATTTTAGAGAAGGGGTTTCGCTCTAGCTCAGGCTGGTCTTGAATTAGTGAGCTCAGGTGATCTGCCTGCCTTGGTCTCCCAGAATGCTGGGATTACAGGTGTGAGCCACCATGCCCAGTCTATTTTATCCTCTTAAATAATGGAAGTCATTTAGACCCGTACTTGCAGTTTCCATTTGGGAATCTGAGTCTCAGAAAGTTATGATGACTGTTGCGAGGTCCTGTAACTTATTTCTGGTCATTAATACTATCCCTTTAGGTGACCACTAAGAACCATGCGCTGTAAGAGGTGCTTGAAGCCCACCATCTCACTGGGCCCCACCACTTCCTTTCTAAGCAGGCATCTTTATTCCTTTGTGGGAGGAATGAGGACATAGGCTTAAACACCCTGCTAGAAAATGGAAGAGCTGTGATTCAAATCCACATAAGACTGAGCTGATTTCATTTTCATAAAACCCACTGTTAATAATTCCCTACAAAGTATTTTGGTTCTAAGCATAAAGTGAAATTATCATACAAATTTTCTATTATAAAACACAGACTCTTTGAGGTGAGGACAATGCTTTGGAACGAGGAGGACATGATGGCTGCACAACACTGCCACTAAAATGTGCACCTTGACATGGTTAATTTTCTACTACATAAATTCTACTTCAATAAAAAACAAAAGTTTGCCTTTAGTAAAACACATAGTGAAATGAAGTTATTTCCAGCCTTATATATTTTTTAACAGATCTACTATTTCAAAAGCCCTCTGGAATTTTTTTTTAAAGTTGGAAAATATTAATATCTGACAAATCAGAGCCTATGAACAGTGCAGGGGTGCGGCATAAAGAGCCCTTAGCGCAGGTAGCCCAGCTTCCTGGAAGTTTATCAGCCACGGCACCTGGGTGAGTCTCTAGGCCTTTGCAAAGCTCAGCTTCTTCAAGAGAGGATGCTCCAGCCTCCTTTGCTTGCCTTGATGTCTCACTATAAGATTCGGATTTAAGGCTCAAATAAGGGAAATAGTTAACAACTTGGATTTCCTCTAAAAAGCAAGACAAAACTGAGGCATAATCATTATCGCGGAAACACTGTGACCTGAGGAGACAAGCGCCCCTGCGGCAGGGCCTGGGAGGAGCCGCTGACCATCCCCAGCACCTGCCCAGCACCTGCCAGGCGGGAGGGCCTCTGCGCAGGCGTGGACGCTTCCGTCAGGTGTCATGTGGCAAAGCGGCCTGCGCCAGCGCCAGGTGAGGGAAGCCGGAGCTGGACAGGGAGGGACGCTGCTCCCGCCGTCCAAACCCACGCCCCGCTTATGGACAGCCACCATCTCAGGCATCAGTAGCTGCCAAGTGGGGGCAAACGGAGGGACCCAGCGGAAACCCAGGGCTGCCGCAACAGACACAGGCCAGCAGCTCGGCCGCCTCCAGTTCCTGGGCCCTGGGCGGCAGCGGGTGGAGAGCCCCGCCGTGCTGGAGCCTAAATCCTTCCCGCAGAAGCTGAGAGTAATCAAGTGGCTGTTGAGTTCCCGGCTGACCCCGACTCCAGGGTGGCTCGATCCGCGGGGGAGGGTGAGTACCACTCCCAGGGCGTGGTCCGACTGAACTGTATCCCTGCCTCGTCCACATACGCGCCCGCGCTCTGGGGCTCCTTGATGAACATGGAGCCTGTTTCTGCGTCTACACGGCGGAGCAGCCGGCCGAGGGCCTCGGCAGCAGGGCCACTGGGAGGCACGTGCGGAGCACACAGAACGCGCGGACTCGCAGGTGTGAGGCGCACTTGGTCAACAGCAGCTGTGACGGTGACTCTAACTCCCGCTGAGCCTTCAGCCCCCCATGGGGAAGGATGAAAACATTTTTGGAAACATTTCTACAATTAGTATTTTAGTTTGCTTCAGCTGTATACAAACAGGCTGCCAGATTGCTGTCCTAGTCAGGGCTGTGCCCTGCTGGAAGCTGCTTTTCCCTTGAGGTGACTCCCCCCCAACCCCCGCAGCCCACTCAGTCTTCTCTTCCCCATATCCCTTGATTTTGCAACTCCAGGCACCCAAATGCCACTAACGGCTTCCAGAATCAGGAAGTATAGGTCAGGGTCACGGTGTGGGATTCAGTCCCTTCAGCCCTTCCTGCTGAGCCGTTCGCTGAGAGTGTGACAGGCAAGAAAGCGCGGGGTTTGACTTGCAGCCACGTTTAGGCTGGGCACTCCGCCCAATCAATTCCTGTGTCCAGCAGTCAGTCCTGGACTTGGCAGTGATGTGGATGCCACATATCCCTGAAACTCACTCCTCTGTTCCTTCATTTCTCTCTCCTGCCACAGCCACTGTCTGGGTGAGGGGTGGGGTGGGAGTGCAGGCTGCCTGCCCCCTACCCCCCAACACAGCAAGGCTCTTTAATTTCCTGTCCCTCCAAAATCCAAGCCACCCCTCAGGATCTGTGTAGAAAGATTCATCTGTTAGTTTCAAATACCAACAGTGGGACGGCAGGAGGTCACGAAAGACCAAGTTAAAGGAGGGAAACGCTGCTTCTTATAAATGTGTTAGTTTAACTAGAAAGGATTTTCCTCCTATAACGAAGTGTAAGTGAGAAAAGACGAGGGCTAAGGATAGAGGGGCCATGAGAAAGACCACTGCCTTGGGCACCAGCCCTAGCCTACGACATCCACGTGAGGACTGGGTACCTCTCAGCAGCCACCTCAGCCCGTCAGGCACAGTAGCACAGTTGGCCTCCACCTGAAGCAAGCCCAGCCGGAGCACCACAGTGCTGCCATCCAGCCCTGTCTCCCTGTAAGCACAGTGACCGCTCAGTGCCCAGCGGCCCTGACCTCAGACCCCAGCACTCCTAAGTTCAGCCATCACTCCCTGACAGCTGGCATCGGCCTGGTATCCAGGGCAATGGTGCCCCCCAGGTGGCTTCTCTGTCTGGAAAGAAAGAGCCAGGAGGGAGATACTATGGCGGAGATGAGGAAAATGTCCCCTAGCAGCCCCAGACCAGAGCTGCTGTTCCAAGGTGCTGCTGGCTTCTGGGAACATTTTGGCCATAGCAGACCGGGAAGCTGCGGGCACCTCTTCCCTCTGCTTCTTCTCCAAAGGAACTCACTTTTATCTAAAGTTTGTAAATGAGAAACTGAGGCAAAGAGAAGTCACCACATAGCTAGTATAGTCGTTCCAGTAAAAAAAATAAAAAACACTATTAAAAAAGCTTACAACAAACTGGGCAGCTGAAAACAACTAGAATTTATTTTCCCACAGTTGTGGAGGCTGGAAAGGTGCACTCACTTGGGTGTCAGTAGGGCGTCCTCTCTGGGCCTGGAGTAAGAAACCCTCCTCACCCCTTCTAGTTTCTCATGGTGCCAGCTGCCCTGGACGTGTCCTGGCTTGTGGCAGCATCACTCCAGCCTCTCCCCCAGTCTTCACATGGTTGTGTCCCCCTTATCTGTCTCTGTCCAAATTTGTCTCTAAGGACACCTGCCACTGGCTTACTAATCCTGCATAACCTCATCTTAATTTGATTACACTTGGAAGGACCCTATTTCCAAATAAGGTCATGTTCACAGATTCCAGGTTATTCTGAATTTGGTGGTGGTTGTGGGGACACAATTAGACCTTGTAAAGCTGTAAGTGACCCAGCTCGGACGGAAGCCTGGGTCTGTCTCATGTCTTCTTTAACTGCGGCCAGGAATGTGTGCCCAAGGGAAACCAACTTCCCTGCTCACCCTTCCTGAGCTCCATGAAAGCAGAAGTTGCTCTGAGACCTAGGACCCCAGGGCCCTGAAGCTGACACCCATACTTCTTCTCAGCCCACAGCCACTGCCATGCTTCTCCCTGCCACCACCTCTGGCACATTCTCGAGGGACAAAGTCTGTGTCCCCAGCTTCTGCCCACACTTGGCCTCCAGGCTGCTCTTTGATAGCTACTTAATTGGGGGTGGTAGAAACTCACAAGCATTAGCCCTAAAGCCCCTGCAACGTCAGTCACCCACGCCCACCTTAGAACCAGCTGCCTGCAGGGCAGCAAGGGTGACGGTAACGACTGACTTGGGGTATCAGCCTGACCAGATAAGGGGATGTCCAGCCAGCTAGCAGGGTCACTCTCAGTCTCACTAGGCACTGAGCCTGTCCTGCTTCTGTTGAAAGGGAGACCCCAGCAGGTTTTGCTTTTGACTAATGACTGGGCTGCCCCAGATGTGTCTCCAAAGGTGTTTTCAGAGATGGGCCTGTGAGTTGTGGGCTGAATGGGGAAGATCCAAGCCCCAGGTGAGTCAGCACTATCCAATTGTCTGGGGCCCAGACTGAAAAACAAGGGAGATGAAGGGCTAATTCTCGCTGCTCGTATAAGAGTGCCCTTCTTCTGCCTTTGAACATCAGAGTTGCAGCTTCTCCAGCTGTTGGGCTCCAGCACTCATAGCACTGCACCAAGGGATCCCCTGCGCCAGCCTTCAGCCTCAGGCAGTTACATCACCAGCCTTCCTGCTCTGAGTCCTCCATACTCCCTTGATTCTCCAGCTTGCAGACGGCCTGTCATGGGACTTCACAGCCTCCATAACCAAGTGAGTCAATTCTCCCAACAAATGCCTTTTTTGAGCATCCCTCTCTATATCCTATTAGGTGTTTCTCTGGAGTACCCTGACTAAATGGTGACGTTACAGAATAATGGAGTGATTGAGAATTAGGCAACTGGAGACTAACCCTGAGCCTCTCCTCATTCTAGTTGCACTGTAGTTACTATCTCCTCAGAGCCTTGGTTTCCTCATCTATAAGATGAGTAAGATAATATTGACCTGATCAGGTTGCACTGAGAAAAAACAGGCCTAATGTGTGCCAAGTGCCAGGCATGCACAGAGTGCTCACAAATTCTTAGTTGGGCAGCAGTGCCCCCTGGTCGCTAGCCTGACTCCCAGCCCCCAGCACCTGTGTCTCCCTGCCCCTTTATTGCTAGGGCTGCTCTGCCACCTGGAAGGCAGCCTGCAGTGCAGGAGAGGCCCTCAACAAAGGAGGTTCGGAGCTGGTGGAGCACCTGCTGCCTCGATCCCCGCGTGGGATGGCTCCGCGCCTCCCGTGGGTGGCTCTGCACTGCACACACTGCTCCTGAGGCTCCCTGGTGAGGCCGGGCTCCAGCTGTCCACAGTGGCGGAGCTTGAAAAAGTGCCCTTTCTTGGCTGTGTTGTTTCTCTGCCCCCCTTCATTCCTCTCCCCATGTCTCTCTTTCCCTTCCAAATAAACTCCAGCACCCCCCACAAAGATGTAGAGCAAACATTCCAAGATGCTGAGCAGATGCCTGAAACTGCAGGTAGCACCAAACCCCACATGAACTGTCTCTTTCTGTACATACCTATGATTATGTTTGAATATAAATTAGGCATGGTACGAGATACGTGATGATGACTAACAATAAAATAGAATGATTATAAACAATACCCTGGCATCACTGCTCTTGTGCTTTGGGGCATCAGTAAATACAAGAAGGATGACTCAGATTCAAACGCAAACCCTTGATGCTGAGACAGCCCATCTGATGACCGCACTGGCTGAGTAACTATGAGGCAGGCGAACGCGCCAAACAAAGTGATGAGTCACATCCCAGGACACAGAGGCTGCATAGGATTTTAAACTCTGAATTAATCATTTCTGGAATTTTTCCTTTTAAAATTGCTGGGCCACAGTTGACTGCAGATAACTGAAACTGTGGAAAGCAAGGCCACGTGTCTGAGGGGAGACCACTGTACTGACCCTCCATCCTGTCTCAGGGTCAGCTTCTGGGGACTTCCAAGTAAACAAAATGTAAACCTGTCACAACTACACCAGCTCATTGTTAAGACTCTAATGGTAATAAGAATTCTTCCTTACGTTGAGCTGAAATCTGCCTGCAGGGAAGTTTTAACCATTGTCTCAGTCTGGTCCCCCTAAGCTATCTGAACTGTTTTCCTTGTCTTTTTTACTGCAGAGACCTCCAGAAACAGCTGTCCACCAGCCACCACCCATCTGGCCCGTGCCCTCTTCACTAAGCCTCTGTCATCTCCAGTAAGACTTCCCATGTCACACCATCCTTCTTTGTATTATAAATCTGAACTAACCCCCTTGTTGTGCAGGGGCCAGAGCTATCTCCTCTTGGTGGCACACTATCCACCCTGTTCCCAGGGTCGTTTGATCTGTTTACACCAAACCCCTGATCAGATCTACTTTTATGATTAGGAGGAAGGGGAGAAGAGGAGACAGAGGGAAAGGAGGAGGGAGATGGTGGGACGGGAACAGTCAGGCTGGTGGCTCCTCTTGCTCTGCCCTTCAATTCCTGCGGCTCATCCAGCACCTCTTCCAGCTTTGGGCAGCAGACCATGACTTAGGGACTGCACATATCTGAGTTCAATCCTCGCACAGACTCTGAACCCACTACGTGCTCAGCTGGGGGACTGAGAAAGGAAAGACATAGTGTGGGACCCTCAGGCGCCCCTCCCCCATAAAGCTGCCTGCAGCCACTGCCTCTGTGAGACCAGCACTCTTTCCTTTGAGGAACATTCTCATCCCAACTTTTACTTCATTTACTTTGGATGAAGATAACTATTGGGCCTCACCCATCAAAACAGACCATTCCCTTGGCCACATGATTCATCAGGGATGAACACAGAGCCCAGCTGTGCTAGTGAGAACCCTCCTGTGGCTGGGTGTGGTGGCTCTGCCTGTGACTCCAGCACTCTAGGAGGCAAAGGTGGGAGGATCACTTGAGGTCACAAGTTCGAGACCAGCCTGAGTAAAAGCGAGACCCCATCGCTACTAAAAAAAACTAGGTGGGTATGGTGGCACATGCCTGTAGTCTCTCAGGAGGCTAAGGCAGGAGGATCACTGGACCCTAGGACTTTGAGGTTGTGTGAGCTGTGATGATGCCAGGGCACTCTACCCAGGACAACATAAGCCTCTGTCTCAAACCAACAACAAAAGAAGAACCCTGTGAGTTTTCTTGGCCAAGTCATTCTGGGGCCTTGTCCTTCCTCTGGAGTTGCTGAGTAGGTGGACTGGAAGCTACTATGAGTCTTTCCTCTTGACAACAGAGAGACGTGTCTAATGGTGAAGCTAATACAGAGGATGACAGAGCTCCGAGTGGAAGGAAGGGAGGAGACCTAATGATGTCACTGACAATATCAAGTGAGCACCACGTGTGGCCACGAAAGAGGCCGGCTACCTAGCCCTTTCCATTTAGAACCAATAAGCTCACCTTTTTTTGCTTATGAAGCAAGTTTGAGTTGTGTTCCTATCACTTGCAACCAAAAAAGTATCAACAAATATGCAGTTGAGCAAACATTTAGTAACCATTAAAGAAATTACTTGTTTTAAAGTTTAAAAAAAAATCACTGAAGAAATTTAAATGCTACATTAAAAATAAATGCAGTTTTTCTCAATGCAAAAAGCAGCAACAATCAAGGAATTAAAATATGAGACAGATAGGAAAAAAGTAAAACAGCAGATGTAAATCCAACCACATCAACTGCATTAACAGTCACATGGAAGGATAGACTACCCACTCGAAGGGCAGACTGCAGATGGGATCAAGTATATCCCAACTATTCACTGTCCACAGGAGGCACTTCAGAGTCAGAGGTACAGATAGAGTCCAAGGAAAAGCATGAAGACAAGCATCAACCACAAGGAAGCTGCAGTAGCTGTGCTAATATCAGACAAAACAGAGGCTAGAGAGTGTCACTAGCAATAGAGGGACACCTCAGTGATAAAAGGTCAACCACCGGGAATTCACACTTGGAAGCAAACATGTGGCTGCTAACAGAGCACCAGAAGAAATAGAGGGAGAGATGGCATTTCAACAATAGTAACTGCAAACCGTGACACCTCACTTTAAATAATGAACAAAACAACTAGATAAAAGATCAACAAGGTAAAACTGGATCTAACACTTAGAGAACGCCCCACCCAACAAGAGCAGAATATGTGCCTTTCCTCTCCAGTACACACAGAATAGTCTCCAGGATAAGCCATATACTGGGGGAAAAAACAAAAAGCCCTCACAAATTTAAAAGGGTAGCTATAACATAAAATATATTCTTTGACTACAATAGGATAAAATTAGAAATTAATAACAGAAATCTAGAAAAATTACAAAGATGAAATTAATCAACATGCTCTTAAACTACCAATGGGTCAAAAAAGAAATAAAAAGGCTTGGCGCCTGTAGCTCAGTGGTTAGGGCGCCGGCCACATATACCGAGGCTGGTGGGTTGGCGCTGTCTCAGGCCTGCTAAGCAACAACGACAAATGCAACCAAAAAATAGCCAGGCGCTGTGGCAGGCGCCTCTAGTCCCAGCTACTCGGGAGGCTGAGGCAAGGGAATCGCTTAAGCCCAAGAGTTTAAGATTGCTGTGAGCTGTGATGCCACAGCACTCTACCGAGGGCGATATAGTGAGCCTCTGTCTCAAAAAACATTTACAAAGAAAAGAAAGAAATAAAAAGGAAAATGGGAAAGTACTTGGCAATGAATAATGAAGATACAAAATATTACAACTTATAGGATGCGGCTAAAGTTGCACCTAATGGGGAACATATAAAATGCCTTTATGGAAGGAGAAAGGTCTCAAATCAATAACTTATGCCTCCACCTTAGGACACTGGAAAAAAGACAAACTAAACTCAAAGCATGTAGAAAAACATGATAAAGTGGGAATTAGGCTCGGCACCTGTAGCTCAAGCAGTGAGGGTGCCAGCCACATACACTGGAGCTGGAAGGATCGAATCCAGCCCAGGCCTGCTAAACAAGGACAACTACAACCAAAAAATAGCTGGGCATTGTGGTGGGCACCTGTAGTCCCAGCTACTTGGGAGGCTGAGGCAAGAGAATCGCTTAAGCCCAAGAGTTTGAGGTTGCTGCGAGCTGTGACACCATAGCATTCTACCCAGGGTGACAGCTTGAGACTCTGTCTTCAAAAAAAAGTGGGCATTAATGAAATAAGAACTGAAAAAC
>CAUYQV010074712.1:0-15999 GCA_963574575.1 Galagoides demidoff
GGATTGGAGGGACCATTTTTGAGGTTTATCTTACAGGGGTACAAGTGAAACTCTCTAAGAGTAGAATCAGAATGTTTTAAAACTATAACTGAGAAAATGACATGAAGGCTGTGTTGATCAGTTTGATGGAAGTATTTCGGATTGCATGTAACCCCACACTGTACCCCAGAAGTGCATTAATGTACATAGTTACCATTCAATAAAATTAAAAAAGAGAAAAAAGAAAAAAAGAAAAATTTCTCTTCTATTTCTAGCTTGTTTGGTATTTTATCATGAAAGGGTATTAGATTTTATCAATGTAATTTCTTCATATATTGCCATGATCATGCAGTTTTTTATCTTTATTCTGTTGATATGCAAAGTAAAATTCAGTTATTTTTATATATTAAACCAACCGTACAGTCCTGGGATAAATAAGTTTCTGGTTTGTGTTTCCTTTATTATATTGAAGACTTGTATGTCTATATTCATAAGGCGTATTGCACATAGTTTTATTTTTATAAGAGATACTGGTCTGTTTGTTTATGTCAGATAATATTGTTCTCATGGAATGTATTTTTATGTCCTTCCTCCTCTTTTATTTTTTAAGCATTATGTGAAGGATTGGTATTTCCTCATTAAGCATTTGGTTTTATTTACCAAGTAAGTATCTGGACTTAGGCATTTCTTTGTAAAAAGATTTTATTTACAACTCAATGTATTACTTTTTTTAATTTAGGGAGGAAATCTACAAGTAAAAGTATCCTGGCTTGGTGCTTTCTGTTTTGGAAGGTTACTAGTTATTGATTCAATTTTTTAATAGATATAAACCTATTCAGATTGTCTATTTTTTTCATTGTGAGTTTTGGCAGGTTGTATCTCTCAAGGAATTGTTTAATTTCAAATAGGTTATTGAATTTGAGGGCATTGAACTGACAATAATATTTACTATATTATTGCTGACTATGGAATCAATATTTCTTTCATTCTGAATATTAGTTATTTGAGTTTTCTCTCTTTGCTACCTAGTTAACTTGTTAGAAGTATATTGATTTTGTTTATTTTTTTTCCAAAGTGCCAGCTTTGGGTTTCAATGGCTCTATTGATTTTCTAATTTAATTTAATTTTATTTTTTATTGATTTCTGCTTGAATTTTTGTCATCATTTTCTATATTTATTTTATAATTTCCTCACTATTTCTTTAGTTTCCTAAGGTGAAAACTTAGGTTATTGATTTCAGATGTTTCTTCTTTTCTAATGTACATATGTAGATAAATATATATATACAAATGTACATATTATATGCATTCAATGCTATAAATTTCCCTTTAAATATTCCTTTTGCTGTATCCCATAAATTTTAACAAAAACTATTTTGAGTTTCATTTAGTTCATAATACTTAATTTTGTACTGAAGAATCCCTTGGCCCATGTTTCATTAGGGAATTGATTAATCTTCAAGTATTTTAGAGCTTTGCAGGTATATTTCTGTTACTGATTTCTATTTTAATTCATGTGGTCTAAATATGTATGTTTTATAATTATAATTTTTAAAATTTTGTTAAGATAGTCTTTGTGGATAAGAATGTAGTGTATTTTAGTGAGTTGAGAAAAATGTGTTTTGCTGTTGGTGAATAAAGTATTCTAGGGGATTCCATTTAGATTTAGTTGATCAATGGTGGTGTTTAGTTCAGGACTATGCACTGATCTGCTGGATCTGTCCATATATAACAGTGGATTCATCTATTTCTTCTTAAAATTCTGTTCCTTTGTTTCTTACAAATTTTGGTGCCCTGTTTTTTAGGTGCATCTATCTTAAGAATTATCATATCTTCTAGTGAATTGATATTTTTATAATAATATGTCTTCCTTTATCCCTTATTATTTTGCCGGCCTTAAAATAAATTTTGCTTGAAATTACTGTAACTTATTTAGCTTTTTTCAATTAGTGTTTTCATAGTATATATTGCTCCTTTCATTTACAAGTAATTTATTTGTGTCTTAATATTTAAGGTGAGTTTCTTGTAGACAACATATGGTGGGGTCTTTTATTCTGACTTCTAAATAATGTATCTAAAACATTAAAAATTAAACCGATTACTGATATAATTGGCTTAACATACACCATATTTGTGAATCTTTATTACTTGCTGCCCTTTTTCCCTTTTCTTTTTCTGTGTCTCTACTATATTCTGCCTTCTTTAGCTTTAAATGAGTATTTTACATGACTCAATTTCATATTCTCTCATTATATCAATTATACTTCTTTCTAAACTTTATTCAGGAAAGTGGTTTAGAATACTTATAAGCATTTTTTATGGGACAGAGATCTTGCCTTCCAATATTTTAAAAAACATTTTGTGAGAATCAGATAACAAACTATAATGTAAGGAATAATAAAATTAAAATGCTAACCAAAGCTATTAGAGAAAAATTCAGTTGACAAATGTCATCATTTACAACAATGCTAATCTGATTCGAAGTCCTAAAATATTAAGGCCTAACTCTCTTTCACGCACACACACAAAACAGGTTTATCATATTGCCAGGGATTACCTAAATAATACTGAATATGAGCTACTGCTTACAAAAATAAAACTAATGAATTAACTGAAAAAAAAGTTTCATAATTTATATTTAGTATTTGCTTTGTTAATTAGGATCCAATAATTTTTTATTTTATGATAAAAAAGAAAAAGAAGAAAAAATTGAAAGATATTTAAATTAACAAATATTTTGGAGGAAGAAAAGAAAATGAACAGAATATACTGATGAATGGGCACACTTGGAGGTACAACATGCTTGAGGAAGGCACAGGTAATGCTGCGTAGGAGGTCACAGCATCTGCTCCTGCCCCTCCCCGGAACATGGCTAGTAACAGCCAAAATAGAGACAGGACGCCAAAAGTCTCACTTCCCGTAGGCAACCATTTTACTGTGAATCCTAGGGATGTTTTTCTCTTTCTCTTTTTGTTCAGTGATCTTCAAGGATTCACATTTTCCTCAATCCCAGTATTTTTTAAACCTATTTTTACCCTTTGCTTTTGAGGAAGATGAATTAAAATTAGGGTGACCAGATTTTAACATTGGTAAGGTGGGACAACATGGTCTGGGGCAGGGCAGGGGATGGGGCAGGCCAGGGCCTGACAACAATGAAAACTTTGATAAGCAGTTCTCGATAATCACTTCTCAGCAATTATTTGTTATTATTACAGTTTAACATTATAAAATTAACAAAAATAGTATAAAACTCATATTCTGGCGAAATAGCCACATGGCAGGAGAAAACGTATATTCCCTTCTTGTTCTCCCGCCCATTTGTGCATTCTTTCCAAAAATCGGGACTTTTTCAAAATGCCGCGGGAGATGGGACAAATTGTTGAAAAGTGAGACTGTGCTGCCAAAAGTGGGATATCTGGTCACCCTAATTAAAATTCAAAGAAGTTAATAAACTTGCTTAGTTGTTTAAGGAAAATTTTTATCCCTGATAAACAAACTGATATAACTGTAATGTTTTGTTTCATGAATACCAACTTTAAAACAATTTTATATTTTATTATACTTATTAGGACTACTCATTTATTTGTACTATGTCTTGAAATAGCCAATTACATTTTCCCTCTCATTTAATCCTTATATATTTTGAAATTAATATTATCTTATTTTAAAGCAGAAGATGCTAAAACCCTAAACTGGGGTTTACCTAACTTGCCTATTGGAAAAAATAATCATTTTATTCCCTTATCAAAATACAGATTTTTTTGCTGATCTTCATCTAGAATTTTCAAAGTCTGGAGAATGGTTGATTTAAGGTATGGTCTCCAAGGTTGTTAGGACATTCAAGTTTAGGAAACTCCATGTAAGCTTTTCTGTCACCACTAGTTTGAGGAAGGAGAGTGAAAGGACATTTTATATTTAGCCTATTAGGTGCATTTTAAAAATGATAGTTACTTGGTTAAAGTCTTAGGGATAGAAAGTTTTCTAAAATATCAATTATTTTTTTCATCAATTTGCCACAGAAACATTCTGGTCATGTAATTAATTTAGTCATGTGACTAATTATTAACTTTTAATAATTACCTAATATCTCTTAATTTTGAATCCTTCCTTGGATCTGAACTTTCTCACATTTCACATAAAGCCATTTTAACCTAAAAAAATTTTCTAAAGTCATTTTAAAATAGTTCTGCATGTGTAAAAATGATAATATTTATGATTCTATGCTTAACTCAAAAATACATTCCCTTTAACTTTATTTCACATAATCCATGAAAATTTAATATTTCTAAAAGCTAAAATAAAAGTAGGAATTTTGGAATTAGGATACTTAATGTCATTATCCTAATAATATAAATGATACTCTAAATATCTTTGGAATAATGAAGTCTAACTAGAACAAAACTAATACAGGTAAATCATACCAAAAACTTATAAAAAAACTAATTTGGCTATGAATGGGCATCAGAATCTATTCAGTGAAAGTAAAAGCAGGGTAAAACTACATAGTACATCAAAAGAATAAGATACATAAAAATTTGAAATAATGCAAAAACTCAGCAAGTGAACACTTGGGGGAAGGAAAGTCATTTTTTCAATTTATATAAATAAACATATATAAATAAATGTTAGCATTATTTATCTTTGTTCCATATGTTGATTGCTTTATTTTAGGTATACCTAAATCCAATAATAAATAATTAATCTGGGCAGCACCTATGACTCAAAGTAGTAGGGTGACAGCCCCATATACCAGAGGTGGTGGGTTCAAACCCAGCCCCAGCCAAAACTGCCCCCCCCAAAAAAAATTACTTAAGAAATAAATAAATAATCTTAGCCCAAATTTTGGTAATATAAATTCACTTCAGAATGAGATTGGCTAGGATTATAGATCTCAGAAGAGTATTTTGAAAGGAAGAAAATTAACTTAGCATTTGATTATGGAAAATTAAATATTGGAGAAAAAAGTGCTTTCTTCATGTACAATTGCCCCTCAAAAATTATGAGCTTGTAATTATAAGGTGATTTTTGGAAAGACTATCATATAAGAAGAGATGGGGTGCAGATGTGAGAATGAGAAAAATGGATCGAGGAGGAGCAGTCATAAGAACAGAATCAAGAATTTAATACTGTAATGGCTGTTGGAGACACTCCAGTCTTGGAGTCAACAAACAACTGGCCTGGCACCAAGTCTAGTCTGCCACCTGTTATTTACAGCCTGTAGCTAAGAATCATTTTTAGATTTTTAAAGGTTGAAAAAGTCAAAAGAAGAATATTATTTAATGACAAGTGGAAATTATATAAAATACAAATTTCAGTGTGTATAAATAGTTTTATTAGATCATAGGCACAGGATAATATGTATGGTTTATGACCACAATCTCACTAACATGGATAACATGTGGCCCCTGAGAACCCAAACTCATTACTCTTTGGCCATCTGCAGAAAAATTTACTAACCCATAATCTAGTTAGCTTCTGCACATAGTTAGCAAGTTTGTAGCACTTTGCTCACCTTAGATCCTATGAATTATTCCCAGCAGAGTTAGAATCAGAACCCATATGGGCTACAAGGTCATTCCAATAGGAACCATTACATACCCGTATCTCTTTAATCCTTATAGAAGCACATATATATTATATAAGATTTAGTGCTAGAAAAGAGCATGAAAGTTTAAAAAGTCACACAGTATTAACCCTATTATATGTATTCTTTTTGTGAATGTTATTTTTCTAATTTGATTGTAACAACATTTATCTTTGACAGATATTTTTAAAATATTTCCTTAAAATTGAAGAAACTGAGCCCGCTCCCAGAAAAAAAAAGCAAGTTAAAAATTTGGGGTAGAATATTAAACCTGGTCTTCTCACTTCCAACACCTGTGCCCTGGCCCTGCACCCCATTGCCTTGCAATACTAGGACCATTCCTTGCACATGGGACCAGGAATAGAGTCCACATCAAATGGACTTACTTGCTCAGACTGTGTATCTGTCTATCTACCTACCAATCTGTCACCACTATCTAAGCCAACATAATGTCTCCTGTATTTCAGATGTTATTATAAGCACTTTTCATATATTATCTCATTTAACTCAGATAATGATTGGAAAATGTATTTATAAATCTTTTAATCTGGAAGTTCTTACAAAATCAATAACTTTTTCTATCCTTGTCAAACAAAAACTTTCAATGGCTAATTTGATGAAACAATTTGCCAATTTTGCTGAAAAAATTAGCTATGTCTGTTTATAGATAAGATTTTTATGAGAAACCAAGGGGAAATTCAAAGGCTATACTCCCACTCTATATTAACCTATGGTTCTCACCCTAGAGCACATTTCACGTTACTTTATGGAGCTACAGGTTCCAGGCATCCAGCCACATTTTTTGAATCACAATCTCTAGGTGAAGTCAGAAAATGCTGTTTTTAAAACAGTGATGACCAAAAAAAAAAAGAAAAAAATCCACAGTGGTGATACTCATATTGCCCAGGTAGGGAATGATCAGATCAAAACTTTTTTTTTTTTTTTAAAGCTCATTTCACCATTAGAGGGCATTGATATCATAATTTAATTTTATGTTAACATGCTCATGCTTTATAAAGCCTACTTTCATTTTGGCAAACAAGATACAAATTTAAAAGACTCTTAGACTTTTAACTGATATATTTAACAACATGAAGGATTTATGCCTCCCTCTAAAATATACTTAGAGGAATTTCTCCCCTTTTCTTACATGAAAATGTTGGCAGTCCAAGACTTGTACTTTTTGGCTTAAAAATTCTGTGGTACTTCTAACTTAGAAACATTCTTAACTTCGTGATTAAATATTTCTGATGTTGTGCTATATTTAATGCATTGAAATCGATTTAAATGTGTATCTTCTCTCCCCAGTTGATTTCTAGGGATGCAGTCATTTCTAGTTGATACAGTCTTTCTCTTATTTGCATGTCCCAAGGTTGCAAATAGTGATTTATTTTAAAAAATCTTTTCAGTGTTATATGGAGGTAGAAGTGTTCAGGGAGAAGTCAGAAAGACAAAGCTCCTATGTGATTGGTATTATCATAGATTATTTCTTTTTTCTAGAACTGAGAGATGTTTAAAGTTTATTGACTATCTTGTTCTAGAGACATCTTCACTGAGAAACTTTTCCTGGACTTACCATGATGTGAGTAATGCATTTTTCTCAGGATGGCGGCTTGCCCTTCAACCATGCTGCTGTTTCTTGGGGGGTGGAGGGTGGGGGAGTGCTTATCTCCCTATGTTACAGTCTTACTGTTCCACAAGAAACATTCCCTAAAAAAGTAGGAATAGGGACAGTACCTGTGGCTCAAAAGGGTAGGGCGCCAACCCCATATGCTGGAGGTGGCGGGTTCAAACCCAGCCCCAGCCAGAAACTGAAAAAAAAAAACCCAAACAAAAAAGTAGGAATACAGTTTGATTCCAAAGCATTCCTAATTCTCCTTGAAAGCAAGAGCTAGTCAATGTCTCAACTTCTAGAGTATCTGCCATGAGCCAAACATTTGTCCAGATTCCTTAATTGCAGTAACACATGGTTATTCGTGGGAGTGGTTCCACAGGGGCCACATATACTGGCTTGAAGGAAGGAAACAGGTCACACCTGCAGCTCTCTCTGAAGACATCACCTTTGCAAAGTATTTTATTAATCAGACAGCTTCTATAAATGCAGTGTAAGGAGTCAGAAATCATATAAACAGTTTTAAGTTATTCATACTTAAAATTTTCATCTTGTTCATGATGGTGTGCCATATATTGTATACATCTCTGCCTTAGTCAAAAGTTCTATTTTAACTTCCTGCTATGTAATATATAATTCCAGAAGTCTTTGGAGGCTCCATACATGGAAATTATCAAGATCATTTAGTTTGCTCATAAAAATAATACTCCTGGCTTCATGTCAGACTTGCTAATATGGACATGTACTGATAATGCAAAATTTGTATTTTAACAAGCTCTTGTTAAGTGATTATTTTGCATATTAAAGCTTGATAAAGTACATAAGACTGTGCTACCTTCATTTTCTTAAGTGGAAAAAAGGAAAGTAATGGAAAAAAGAAAGAAAAGTGGAATTATTTCCTTAGCTGTGCAGAAGCTTTTCAATTTAATCAAGTTCAATTTATTTATATTTGTTGTTGCTGTAATTGTCATTGGGGTCTTAGTCATAAATTCTTTGCCTCGGCCTATATCTAGAAAAGTTTTTCCTATGTTTTCCTTTAGAATTCGTATGGTTTCCTACTTAGACTTAAGTCTTTTGTCCATCTTCAGTTAATTTTTTTGACTAGTGTAAGAGAGGGAGTCCTATTTCTTTCTTCTGCATGTGGTTATCAAGTTTTCCAATCACCATGTATTGAATTGGGTTTCTTTTCCCCAGAATTCATTATTGTCTGCTTTATCAAAGATCAGTTAGTTGTAGGTAGATAGTTTTAAATCTGGATTCTCCACCTTGTTCCATTGGTCTATGTCTCTGTCTCCAATACCACACTTTTTTTGGTTACCATAGCCTTGTATAGTTTGGTAATGTAATGCCTCCAGCTTTGTTATTGTTACTTACGATTGCTTGGCTATTCAGGCTTTATTCCAGTTCTTAACAAAGCACATAATTTTTTTATAGATCTGTGAAATATGGTATTTATATGTTGATGGGGATTGCATTGAATCTGTAAATCAATTTGGATAGGATAGACACTTTAGCAATGTTGATTCTGCTGATCCGGGAGCTTGATAAGTTTTTCCATTTGTTTGTGTCACCTGTGATTTCCCTCTCAGTGTTTCATAGTTCTGTTTGTAGAGTTCTTCCACCTTCCTGGTTAACAACATTCTTAGGCATCTTGTTTTCTTTGCAGCTTTTGTGAATTGTACTGAGACTTTGAGTGTCAGCATAACTATTACCAGTTTATATAAATTCTGGTAAGCTGAGACTTTGCTAACTTTATCTATTCTAGGAGACTCTTATTAAAGTGTTCAGTGTTTTTATTTACATTTTTTTATTAAATCATAGCTGTGTACATTAATGCAGTCATGTGGTACAGTGTGCTGGTTTTATATATAATTTGAAATACTTTCATCAAACTGGTTAACATAGCCTTCATGGCATCCTCTTAGTTATTGTGTTAAGACATTTATACTCTACATTTAGAAAGATTCACATGTACCCTTGTAAGATGAACCATAGGTGTGGTTCCACCAAAAACCCTCTCTCCACTCATCCTTCCCCCTCCCCTCCCATCCTTCTCCCCTTTTCCATGTTCTTGGGCTATAATTGTGTTATAGCTTTCATATGAAAGCTATAAATTAGTTTCATAGTAGGGCTGAGTACATTGGATACTTTTTCTTTCATTCTTGAGATACTTTGCTAAGAAGAATATGTTTCAGCTCCATCAATGTAAACATGAAGGAGGTAAAGTCTCCATCTTTCTTTAAGACTGCATAATATTCCACGTTGTACATATACCACAATTTATTGATCCATTTGTGGGTCAATGGGCACTTGGGTTTCTTCCATGACTTAGCAATTATGAATTGAACTAGAATAAACGTTCTGGTACAAATATCTTTGTTGTAGTGTGATTTTTGGTCTTCTGGATATATACCTAGTAGAGGAATTATAGGATCAAATGGCAGGTCTATTTAGTTCTCTAATATGTTCTGCAAAAGGAACGTATTAGTTTGCATTCCCACCAGCAGTGTAGAAGTGTTCCCTTTTTTCCACTTCCATGCCAGCATCTCTGGTTTTGGGATTCTGTGATGTGGGCTAATCTTACTGGAGTTAGATGATATCTCAAAGTAGTTTTGATTTGCATTTCTCTGATGATTAAGGATGGTGAGCATTTTTTCATATATCTGTAGGCCGTGTGCCGATCTTCTTCAGAGAAATTTTTCTTCAAGTCCCTTGCCCACCCTGAGATGGGATCACTCGTTTTCTTCTTGCTAATATGTTTAAGTTCTCTATGGATTCTGGTTATTAAACCTTTGTCAGAGACATAACCTGCAATAATCTTCTCCCATTCTGATGGCTGTCTGCTTGCCTTACTTACTGTGTTCTTGGCTGTGCAGAAGCTCTTTAGTTTGATCAGGTCCCAATAGTGTATTTTTGATGTTGCTTCCATTGCCTGGGGTGTACTCCTCATGAAATGTTCGCCCAGGCCGATTTCTTCAAGTGTTTTCTCTTCACTTTCTTCTAGTATTTTTATGGTTTCATGTCTTAAGTTTAAGTCTTTAATCCAGTGAGAGTCTAACTTAGTTAATGGTGAAAGGTGTGGGTCCAGTTTCAGTCTTCTACAGGTTGCCAGCAGGATCATGTTTTCCAATCTATCAGTCTTTTTAATTGGTGCTTTTAGTCCACTTACATTTAAGCTAAGTATTAAGTATTAATATGTTTCTTTTTAAGTTCACCATTTTATTATTTGTTTTCTCTTTGTTTCCTCTGTTACTCATCTCTTTATTTCTTCTTCCATACCTTCCTGTTGGATAAATGAACATTTTCTAGGATTTCATGTTGGTTTACTTTTAGTGTTTCAATTTTCTTAGTGGTTTCTCTTCCTAGGGGGGTGGATGGGGGGGGAGGGAGGGAGATTGGTGGGGTCACCTCTTTGGTTTGTCTTACAAGGGTACAAGTGAATCTTTTTAAAAGCAGAGTATGAACGTTTTAACTCAATAACTAAGAAAATGACATGAAGATTATCTTGACCAGTTTGATGAGAGTATTTCAAAATGTACATGAAAACAGCACACTGTACCCCATGATTGCATTAATGTACACAGTTATGCTATAAGAAATTTTTAAAAAGAAAAAAATAAATTTGCATTCTTAACTTATTATAATTTATGTTTTGCTAAATTTGATGAAGTATGAAAATCTTACTTCCACTTATTTCACTTTGACCTTTTGCTGATTGTTTTCTAAAGAAACTACATTTTCAGGATTAGGTGGCCTTTCTGGGAATACCCTACATTGACTTTCTTCCTTCCCACCAAGCAGACACTCTACTAGAGTAGCTTGAGTAGTGGCAGGAGAATTGAATTAAGTTCAGTGAGATGTGTGCTTGGACCCTGGCTATGCCACTTCCTATTTGTGTTATCTTCAGAAAGTAACAACACCTATCTGACCTTCATTTTCCAACAAGCTTTTTGCAAAAGCCATATGAGTTGACACTGTGTTATTGTGTATGCAAGTCCCTGTCCCAGTGCCTTGACAATTGCCCTCTTCCACTTACCTTACATCCCCAACCACAAGCATAGGCCCCAATAAGGGTTACCAAATTCTCCCACTAAATCTCATCCTATGTCAGCCTCCTAGTATGCCCACTTAATTGGCCTGGTTCTGATCTTCCAAGAGACACTTTCTTAGAAAAGGTCCTTGTTTACATAATATCTTCTGGAACTATTGTGTAACAACAAAATTGCTATAATTTTAATTCTTTCAAATAAATTAGAAGAGAAACCTTTAAATCTACTACATTCTGAGTTTATTTAAATGGAAACATGCTCCCCTTATTTATCTGGCTTATAAATTAATAAGCATCTTTCACATATATATAGACTGTTACCCATTATCAAGAACCCTTTTCTGCACAATCTCATTGGTTATTTTCAAGAACCCTTCAAGAATAACATAAGTAGCTACATTGACCAGATGAGGTAAATGCCAAATTTACATTTCTCCCTTGTATTTCTCTGTGCTCCTACTGACATATTCTGAAAAGGCTAGCTCCTTCTTCTTTGTGGGTTTGGCTACCTTAGTAACTAGATAGTAACATTTTCTTACCTCTCTGAGACCTCAGGAATGCTTTAGATCTCAGTCCACCATCTTACAGTTCCTTTATAAGCACACTCAATTATTCTGCTTTTACTCCTTGCCAGTGCCAGCGGCTCTTCTTATAATCAAGGAGTGCATCTTCTACCTTTAATTCTTCCAAAACTCTACCCAGAACATCAGTGAGGAGAAACACAGTTTTAGGCATATTTCAAGATGCTTAAGACTTTTACATTCTCTAGCATTGTCAGGGTAAATAATCTTCTACTATATCTCTGAGAGCAGAGCCAAATCCTGGGACAGGCCACAGTAAGATTTCAGAGTATAGGTGGACTGGTCATTATTCTTCCTTCTTATTCTTCCCACTATCAATTCAGAACTATTTTTGTCATGCTCCAACTTGACAAAGTTCTGACTTCAACTGAGCAACTCTCCCAAAAGTCTGCCCTAAGAAGTCATATGTGCATGTATTCATGTAGGTTTTCTGTTTTCTCTCTATTTCTACTCCCTTAGAGCTTATGCAGACTAGTAGAGTATGTCCTAACTGTGTAACCTTGGCTAATCTTTTGTTGTTTATAGGTCTCAGTTTCCTTAAGTGTAACAAAGAAATCACCATCCTTCCATCCAAGAATATCAACCATTAAATGAAATGTTTGTGATGTAAAGTTTCCCAGCGCAGTACCTGGCACACAATAGATAAACAAACAATTGGAGCTAATTCAGAGCCAGCCTAACAGTCATTTTTTTTATTTTCCTTTCAATTTTAGCTTAATATGAGAGTGCAATTGATTAGGTTGCATTGTTTTTATTTGTCAGGTAAAGTCCAAGTTGTAGTTGATCTCTTCACCCAGGGGGTGTGCCATATACCCTTACACTGTTCCCATTAGGTAAGTGTTTACCAACTCCCCTCTGTCTTCCTCTCTTCCCTTCCTTCCTTCCACCTACCACTCACTTGAGTTTAATTTAGTTTTTCTCTTGTGTAGGTGTGTAGTTGTTCATATGCTAGTTTCATATTGGTATTGAGTAGATTAGATGCTTGATTTTCTATTCTTGTGATGCTTTATTAAAGAGAATATTCTTCACCTTCATCCAGGTAAATACAAAAGATGTAATATACCCCAGTTTATTAACTGACAGTCATTTAACTTGAATTCTAAGAAGAAATGTATCTCTCTATGGTCCCAGTTTGCATATATTTTTATTCTTTTTCCTATCTAAAGAGCAGTGCACAGAAATATGTGCACTCTACACACAAATATTTATTCTAATAAATGTTATATATATATATATATTATTTTTAATATAAATTTATAAAATAAGGTTTACAGAACCCAAGTGGGTAAAAAAACATGGACTATAGAATTAGATGCCTTTAGTCCAATTTTCAACTTTGCTAAATGTTAGTAATGTGACCTGGAGTAAGGCACTCATTGAGTCTGTATTTTTTTATCCTTTAAAGGATTATTTTTTGTTGGAGGAGCTGAACTTTAGCTTTATCAGTTCCTTTGCAAATGCTACTGAGTCTTCATTCACTGTAAGCTGAAAATTTGCATAACTGGCAGACAGTTAGTGATTAAGCATCACAAGAATAATATAACTGTCTGAAAAATCTTCATAAAGTTATTTATCACTGAAGGTAGGAAGATAGCTTGCATTATCTTGAAAGAAGTGAAATGGAAAACATCCTGAACTAGAAATCTGAGTGACATATATTCTAGTTCCAGTGCTATTCCCTGAGAGTGACTTTGAACAAGTATCTTTGTCAGCTTGCTTATTTGTTTTGTTGTGATGGGAGAAGGGAAATGAAGGTTTTGAACCTGAAAATATCTGTTATTCCTTCAAACTCATAATTTACAAGTTTATCATCAGGCCCATTTTAATCTGAGTATTCAAAGATAAAACGTTCATCAAAATCTAATACTGGCTGTTGACTGTTCTCCAAAGTGATCTTACCACCTCCCTTTTTTCTCCCTAGCCAGAGAAAAACTGCCAATGAGACCAAGCAAGATTGGAATGTTTCCTGAGCAAGCCACATGTTATTAAATTCAATAAGTTGCCTTATGAATTAAAATATATTCCCATTAAGAGAATGAAATCAAAGTTTATAAATCTGAAGAGCCAAAAGGAGCTCTGAGAACAACACAACACTATTTGTTTTCCACAACATATTGCCTTTGTATTGCTTGGTCTAAATTCCAGTCTCATGACTTGTAGCATTGAGAAATGTGGTAGGGTAAAATCAGTTTTATAAAAAAAGACTCCAAAAATGTTTGCCTTCAATTTAGTAATCTTATGTATGTCTGTGTGTAAGTATGCATGTTTGCAAGCCCACTCTCTCACTTATTTCTCTCATGTACTACACATTGTATTGGTTTCTAGGGAAAGGACGGGTTGTAGTAGAGAGAAAGAAGACAGGGAAAAGAATTGCCTGGTTTCCACCCTGGGAACAGGGTCCTTTAAGATCTGTGGAGCTGGCAGCAATCAAATGAAGAAAAACAAAGTTAGAAGTGATGACATAAAGAGACAGGACACACAAAACAGAGTTTTCAAATGTGGGAACACAGGGGACCACCCCCAGTTTGTGGGGGGCCCGGTAGATGGCTCTGAATTATGACAGACTTTACATAACAAATGCAAGAAGTGTTACCTCGTTCTTTGTACCCTTGATGATTCTCCAACAATTAAAAAAAAAGAAACCTATTACCGATTTGCTCATTTAGCCCACAGGGTAAGCTGAGGAAGGGAACAAAAACATCAGCAGTTTCTCTGAGTAAGTATGTCAGCTCTTATTCTATCTATAATCATTATCTTTAAGGGTCTGAGAAGCCTTGAGAAATCTGAAACCTGAGCCTTGTGTGGAGAAGCCTCGTGTTTGTGGTCACACACACAGATTCCTTGGGGGAAGTTAATCAGTTCTCACCAGTTCACTGTGGAGCAGACGCCACAGCATAAGTTTGCCTCTGAAGAATCTCCTGGAACAGAGGAATTTTCCTCTTATCTCCACCACAGAGATATCTTTTTCTGTTGATAAAAGGGTACACATGCCTTTTTGCCCATATTTCAGGGCTCAAGATGTTCCCTTGATCTCTTTCCTTGACAGATGCAAATCTCCCAAATGGGTATTTGCTTTGGCTGTTGACTGGGAAGATGATGAGCTAGTTAACTTTTTTTGCCAGGCCTTTCCATAGCCTCCTGTATGGCCATTGTTTTTTCAGAGTGTTCACAGACTCAGTAAGAGTGTTTGCAAGGTGTATCCCTTACAGGCTAGTCTTCTATGAAAAGCAGGAAACTGCTCAGATAAGAAATTTAGCAGCTAGCTTAGTAGTAAACCAGCTAAACTTCTTTATTCTGCCTTACTCAGTTTATTTCTGTTTTTCCCTTTTTATGGGGTTGTTTTCCCCTGCCATGAGTGGGGTCTTTAGTCCTCATTCTGCCTGCAAGAATGAATTTCCATTTAGTGAAAATCTATTATGGGTCACACAGTGTGTTCTCTGCTTTACATTGTTTGAAACATTGCAACTTTAAGATTAGTATCATTGTCATTTTATGGATGAAGAAACTGAGACTCTGATCAGTTAAGAGGCATGGTAGAGGCAGATTGTATTCCAGGTCTAGCCAATCCCAAAGCCACATTTTGCTACAAGTTTAATATTTCCCAAGCTGAAGAGGCAGTCTCTTGTTCCTTCTGTTCATTAGGTGGCCCATTTCTACATTCAGACTTCTGTTAAGTGTCCAGAAGGCCTTCTTTCCTTTCTATTCAGACCCTATGCATTTGTCTTTCAACTTTGACAAAACTTCCTAAGGCCCTCAGTTCTTACCCATTTTAATTATATGTAATATAAGTTCACATTATCATATCTTAGAATAATCAGTTTTATGCTGGTCAATGTTTATAAGCACATTTATTTGGAAAACATCACAGAAGGTCAAACTATTAAAGCATTTACCCTAGTCAGAACATGGGAAGACTGAAGCTCAGAGACAGAAAGACACTGGCTCCAGATCCTACAATGGTTCCACATGAAACCTGGACTAGACATCCTCAGCCTATAATAGCAGTGTGTACATCAGAGGGCAGGTGGTACAGTGATAATACAGCACTGACAGATCTCCATAGCAAGGGCCTGAGGAGCATAGATTCCAGGAGAACAGAATGTCCATACCCTAGCTCATATTGGTCCGTTTTGTCTTAGCTAATTTGCCAGTCAAAAATGCTTTATTATAAGATGAACCATAGGTGTGATCCCACC